>CM035154.1:60162754-60380254 GCA_020205615.1 Panax quinquefolius | reverse complement strand
ATGGATGCTACATGAGGTAGGTTCTAAACTTGAGAAGATGTTATCATGACTTTGTTACTTATGATAAGAGTTTTAAAAGTTGTCTTATATGTGCTATTCTACATCATTCATGATAAAATGATTTCAAAGACAAGCTTCATTATCTTTTATAAACTAAGTATTAAAATATAAAGTGGTTATATTTTGACGTAGAGAGAAACATGTATAAATATGACATATGATTCGAAGTTGCCTTGCATGATTAGGTTGTCATGACATGGATTTGAAGAAAAGAAACTTAGACGTTTTGAAAACATTATTCATGAGCATTGTGTTGTCTAAACTTCTGAACTTGTAGGATGACATACTAGTAACTTTTGGGTCTTTAAACATGGCCTATATGTGCAAACATGATAGGACTTTTATGCCTTTAGGCATGATGAGTACGTGCACACTACTAAATAGACGTAATATGAACTATGCATGCCTTAAAGTAAGATTCCAAGTGATAAACAATACTGGACATATGATTACATGAAAACATGTGTATTGAAAGTTGTTTAACCTCATTGGTGGTCATATAGTTAGAACCTTGTTGTATGAACTTACTTAGCCGTGAAATGAATGGCAATAAAGCTATAAAGTGTAAAATAACTTAAGGTAAATACAAGAGGCACCAAACTTGGGCTAAGACCTCATAACATGTGGGTAAGATATGTGTTAACAGTTATGCATGCTAAGAACCAAGATGAAACCAGAAAATACTCAACTTTGGATCGGTTGGGGATCTAAGCAATGCGCTTCATCCGAGCCAAATCAGAATAAGAACAATTTGCTTATGTAGAGGCGATGAAGCCCTCAGCTATTTTAACTTTGATTTGAACCTTAAAACATATGTGTAATGAATGTCTAAAGCTATAATACTTGACATAGATGATGTTTTAAGCATAAGAGCATGTAATGGTTATATAAAACCGAAATTTGTTAAATTTTATTAAAATTTGCAAAATGTAAGAACGTTGTAGATCACGTATCTATAGACTTTAAATATGTGTCGAACACATAGCGAGTCAAGTGTGTGATAAAGATTTTTGAATGTTGATATGAAGCATGTGTAGCTAAGATGTACTATATATATATATACATATATAGCTATTCTAAGAGTTTATTAAGAAAGCAAAGGGAAGGTCTTAAAAACCAAGATAGAGAACAATTTAACATTATTATTACATTAAGAATGTATGAATGTATGAATAATGGATATGAATCCATGATTATATAACTGTGTAGGAATACACAAAGTGCAGTTAAGTCGTAGTAGATAAACTACGAATCAGGAAAGTCTTTCAGTTCCTATTTGTTATATGAATTCGATAACTTTTAGGTGAGCTATATTATGCCATGAGAATGTTGATGTATATATATGAAATGCATATGAGATATGTATGAAATGTGAAAGTTGATCTTTGATGATATGCTTGTGATAAAAATTTCTATGCATGTTATGTGTGAAGTAACATGCGTAGTAAATATTAATTGATTATGAATGCATGAATTGAGTATGTTATTATATGCTATGTGTTGCATGAAAACTATTAGAATTGCTTGGCTGTCGAGCTCACCCTTGCAAATAACCACTTTTGCAGGTTAAGGATACACGGTAAAGGTTACGTGCTACTTGATTGATAAAGTTCAAAAGTATCGAAGGAGATTGATTTATTATTTAACTAGATGCTCTTGAACCATGTTTAGATTCTAGTAGATGTACATGATAGTAGTTTATAATGTGTAATACATGTTAAGTTGTACTATGTGATATATAGAGAAATTCAAATCAAGATGTAAATATTTATACGAAAATTGAATAAAGTGAATCATAAAATAATTTGATTCATGGATTTGTAATTGATTCAAGTTAAGACATCAATAAAAGATTTATTTTTAAAGGAGATTGAAAAAGTTTAAATTATTCCGCATATTTTTTATAACATCGAATGTGATGTAAAGCAGGAATAGTCAATGACCAAGATTAGAAACTTATAAAAGTTTGGGGTCATTACACAGATCCTGAAAATGGAAAGAATTTATATTCTAAATTGTAATAAGTAAAGTTATATTCATTAAGTTATGAATAAAAGATATAAATAGTTTGACGATAGTAGAATCGTGGCGGACCGGATTCGGGGTTCGAAGGAACCCGGATTTGGGGGCGTCACATATAGAGTGATGTTTTAAGATAGTTGTTTTAGTAGTCCTCACTATTTTTTAAAATAATGTATCAATAATTGTAATGAGAAATTTATTTTGAGTGTGGATATTGTCTAGAAGACAATATTTGTATTTAAACTCACAGTATATATGTTGTCGTATTTTGCACGACAATTGTAATAATGAAGTTGTAGTTATTTTCTGTACCATGTATTTGACAACTCGGAATGGGTTGTGTGGACCTGTTTTGGGGGCATCACAGTTGGTATCAGAGGATAGGGATATGGTCTCTGGCGTAGATTGAGGAATAGAACTAGAAGGGGAGAGACAAGTAAATCTTTTGCTAGTGTGTCCTACCTAAGTTTATTTGTTGGTCGGTCAGAATATAGGGGTATTATGTGGTATGTCAATTTCTTTAATTAACCCTTATTTTGTGACAGTATTTGAGAATGGAATCTGAAAATGTTGAGATGAGCAATGGATTGAATGAGACCGTGGAGACACCTTTAATCACTAACCAGGAGAACGCGCAAAAGGACGACAATGTTCCTCCTGTAAACAACAACACCGATCAAACGATGAATGATGGGATGTTTAGAAGGTTTTTTTTAGTTCATGCAAAATCAGACGAGGGAGACTCATGTACAAAATAAGAGTTAAAATAATAGCAACGCGCAGTTTGTCACAACCAAGCAGTTCAAAGAGTTGGGACCACCAGAGTTTTTAGGAAAGCCGGATCCGATTAAGGTGGAAATGTGGGTTAAACAAATTACCAAGATATTTGATGTCTTGGGATGCACGGAGGAACAAAAGGTTCCATTCGCCACCTTTATATTTCGTGGTGAGGCAGATTACTGGTGGGAATCTGTGAAGCGTACCCAGCTAGCCGCACCCAATATGTCTTGGGAAACGTTTCAAAAACTGTTCAATGATGAGTACTTTCCTGAAAGTATTCATCATATAAAGGAGGTAGAGTTTATTAGACTGGAACAGAACAACATGACTGTGTCCCAGTACGAGGCTAAGTTCGTGGAGTTATCCAGGTTTACACCTCATTTGGTAGAGAATGAGGAATGTATGACGCGGATGTTTTTGAGAGGCCTAAAACCCAAAATTCGTCAATATCTTATTTCTGAAAAATTTTCTCTATATTCAGATGTTGTGAACAGGGCTCAATTATTAGAGTGAGATAATGAGTCTATTCAACCGAGGGACCACAACCAAGGTCATACCGGTGGTAGTAGTCATCGGAGCAATGATAACCAGCGGGGAGAAAAATATCCGGACAAAAGTGGTAACCACTCTGGTGGTTATCGAGGCCATGATAGTAGAAGAGGTGAGTCAGGGGGAGACTTCAAAAAGAGAAGGTACAATAATAACAATGTGAAGACGTCAAAGACCAAAGATCAATCAGTTGTTCTCGGGAGGAGAACGACCACTAGTTGTATGTTATAAATGCGGGAAAGAGGGAAACATCAGCCCAAACTGCCCACATCAATTCAAGGTATGTTATAACTGTGGAAAGGAAGGTCATATAGCTCAAGATTATCCTGTAGCGAAACCAAGTCCAGCAGGAATGGTGAATCCAAAGGCTGTCCCAAATAAGTCAAAGTCAGCGGTTCCTGGAAGAGCGTTTGTCGTGACTGCCCAAAACGCGAGGAATCCAAACGAGGTGATCACGGGTAAACTAATTATAAAATCTTGCGAAGTTTATACCTTATTAGATACCGGTTCTGCCCATTCTTTTATCTCTCCTATTTGTGCTCAACATTTGAACTTGACTCCGGAGAAATTAGACTTTGACTTATCTGTTGAGACTCCGTTAGGAGAAACTTTCATTACATCCATTGTTTATAAATCTTGCTTGATCCAAGTTGGCACCAACACTTTACCAGTTGATCTTATCTCTTTAAAGATACTTGCATTTGATGTGATTTTAGGGATTGATTGGTTAACTACTCATCATGCCAAAATTGATTATTTTCGTAAGGTTGTTAATTTTCATATTCCTAGCCAACCTATTATTCAAATTCAAGCAACCAAACCACTAAAATCAATCAATGTCATATTAAGCCATAAAGCCATTCGTTTATTAAAAAATGGATGTCAAGTTTTCTTAGTCCATGTTACGGATTTAAAAAAAAATATGTCAGATTTGAATAATATTTTTGTTGTTAGTGAATTTCATGACGTATTTCCTGAAGAACTTCCCGGTCTACCCCCAGAATGTGAAGTTGAATTCTTTATTGACCTTGAACCTGGTACAAAACCCATTTCTATAACCCCATATCGAATGGCTCCTATTGAACTTCAGGAGTTAAAGGTCCAACTACAGGAGTTGTTAGACATCGGTTTCATTCTTCCTAGTACATCTCCTTGGGGTGCTCCTGTTTTATTCGTAAAGAAAAAAGAAGGGAGTATGCGACTTTGTATTGACTACCAAGAATTGAACCATGGCACCATCAAGAATAGGTATCCGCTACCTCGTATTGATGATCTTTTCGACCAATTTCAAGGAGAACAATTCTTTTCAAAGATCGATCTTCGTTCTGGATATCATCAGCTGAAGATTAAAACTAAGGATATTCAGAAGACTGCCTTCAGAACTCGGTACGGGCATTATGAATTCTTAGTCATGTCTTTTGGATTGACTAATGCTCCTGTTGCTTTCATGGATATGATGAATCGTGTGTTCAAGGAATATTTGGATCAGTTCTTTGTTGTCTTTATTGATGACATCCTCATCTATTCCAAAAGCCGTGAAGATCATGAGCATCATTTAAAGCTGGTACTTCAAAGGCTTCCTGATAACAAGCTATATGCCAAGCTAAAGAAATACGAGTTCTGGCTTGAGGAAGTAGCATTCCTTGGGCACGTGGTGTCAAAACATGGAGTATCTGTTGACCCGACGAAGATTGAAGTAATACAAAGTTGGGAGCAACCGAAGTCAGTGACCGAAGTACGTAGCTTTCTGGGCTTAGCTGGTTATTATTAGAGATTTGTGGAATGATTTTCTCGAATCGCTACTTCATTAACTCAGCTGACTCGAAAAGATATAAAATTTGTATGGAACGAGGAATGCGAGAAGAGTTTCCAGGAGCTCAAGAGGAGACTGATTTCGGTTCCTGTTATGACAATACCATCTGGTTCGGATGGATTTGTTATCTACAACGATGCTTTAGGCAAAGGGTTAGGATGTGTTCTCATGAAACATGGGAAAGTCATAGCCTATGCCTCGCGATAACTTAAAGAATATGAGAGGAATTATCCTACTCATGATCTGGAGTTGGAAGCAGTCGTTTTCAAGTTGAAAATCTGGAGACACTACCTATATGGGGAGAAAGTGGAGATTTATACGGATCATAAAAGCCTCAAATATTTCTTCACCCAAAAGGAACTCAACATGCGACAATGACGTTGGCTCAAGCTGTTGAAAGATTATGACCATACCATTCAATATCATCTTGGAAAAGCAAACGTGGTAGCTGACACATTGAGTAGAAGATCGTATGCAGGTACGAGTGCGATGTTGTTAACACAAAGACCCATTTTATACGACTTACAAAGGATGGAGATAGAGTTAAAGGCTCCAAGTACCCACGTAATGATATCAAATATATGAGTAGAACCGACTTTAATCAATAAATTTAAAGCTGCTCAAGCCACAGACCCAGAGCTGATGCGTATGAAGAAGAAATTACAAGAAGGTATTATTCCAGAAGCAAGAATCGATTAAGAAGGAATACTTCGAGTCAACTCTAGACTTTGCATTCCTAACGATTCTGACTTGAAGCATAGAATCATGATGGAGGCACATAACACACCATTTGCAATCCATCCTGGGAGTACCAAAATGTATCATGATCTTCGACATACATTTTGGTGGAACAATATGAAGAGAGAGATCGCGGAGTTTATCTCGAGGTGTTTAACTTGTCAACGTGTAATGGCGGAGCATCAAGTGCCAAAGGGTCTATTGCAACCACTTGAGATTCTGAAATGGAAGTGGGAACACATTACCATGGATTTCGTTACGGGTCTTCCCAAGGTTTCTCAAGGCATAGATGCGATTTGGGTTATTGTTGATAGATTAACTAAGTCTGCTCATTTCTTGCCGATATGGGAGACTTATTCCCTTGAACGTCTTGCTCGTATGTACGTGAATGAGATTGTGAGATTGCATGGCATGCTAGTATCCATAGTTTTGGATTGTGACCCAAGATTCACTTCACGATTTTGGGTTAGTTTGCAGAAAGCTATGGGCATGGATTTATGATTCAGTTCGGCATACCATCCTTAAACAGACGGGCAATCAGAAAGGACTATTCAAATTCTTGAAGATCTATTAATACTATGTGTCCTAGATTTCAAAGGAAGTTGGGATAAGTACTTGCCATTGGTGGAATTCTCCTACAACAACAGTTATCAAGCAAGTATAGGCATGGCTCCATTCGATGAGTTGTATGGACGAAAGTGTCGTTCTCCAGTATGCTGGGACGAGGTGGGTGAAGCAACGTTGTCGGGACCAAAATTGGTACGTATGACTACGGAAAAGATTCACATGATCCGGCAACATATACAAACCTCACAAGATCGACAAAAGAGTTTTGCGGATCTTCATCGAAAGGACGTGGAATTTAATATTGGGGATCATGTATTGTTACGTATTGCTCCATGGAAGGGAGTTACAAGATTCAGAAAGAAAGGAAAGCTTAATCCACGATTTGTTGGTCCATTTGAGATTCTTGACTAAGTAGGAAATGTGGCCTATAGACTCGCATTACCTCCAAGCATGTCTCGTGTTCATAATGTTTTTTACATATCTATGCTTCGTAAATATGTGAAAGACCCAAACCACACTATTGAGTTAGAACTAGATGAGATAGCTGAAGATTTAACGTGCGAGGAGGTACCTGTCAAGATCTTGGACAGGAAGGAGCATGTCCTACGCATAAATGTTATACCACAAGTCAAAGTTTTGTGAAGGAACAATGCTATTGAGAAAATGACCTGGGAGTTTGAATCAGAAATGAAAGAGAGGTACCCTCACCTTTTTGAAACACCAAGTACGTACGTCAATTTCTAAGACGAAATTTCCTAAGGAGGGGAGGTTGTAATACCCCAACTTTTTATAAATAAAATTGAATTTCCTCTATTCATTATTTTGAAATAGTAAGGGGTGGATTTGATTAATGTGGTTAGTTATGGGTAAAATGTGCAAATTTTATAAAATAAACAAGTGGTTATAAAATATTCATTATTGTCGGGGAATATTCGTTTGGTCGTGGAATATTCTTGTTGTCGGGGAATATTCGTATGACGGCGCAACCATTTGTGGGCCCCACAACGGAAAATTGTTGGATGAAGAAAATGACAAGTATGAGTTTTTTTTATAAATAACGACGTAGTTGTTACCATTAACACTATTAGAATACCTGGTGGTTAAAGAAATAACGAATACGGCGTGGTTGCATAAAGATTACACTGTGATTGCACAATATTTTTGGATTATTGATTATTACGTAAGAAGACACTACTCAATAATTGTTACAATAATTAATGTTCAATATTTTATTTTATTGAATCAATAATTGCTATGTTGATATTTTATATTATTATTGTTTTAATAATTGTCACTGCACAGTATTTCCCATTATCAGATCAATAATTCATATCATTTGAATAATATTATTAGATAGCATTATTGGCAATGTCTAAGGAAGTTCTGTCCAAGAAAGGGGTTTATTCACCTAATTGCGCACTAGTAAGGAGAAATCCTTATCGGAAAGCCTTCTCTTTCCTAGGAACGACCTGGTTGTCATTATTATGATTTTATAATATTATGTGTGAATAATTAATTATTGATTTATATGATATGAAAATATTTATTTTATGTGTTTATAAATGAAGGAATTAATGTTGAGGTGTTTTATCGAGTAAGATTTTGTCGAATGTAGGTATTAAAAAATCATCCAGTATGTTGATTTTGGTCATTTTTCATTTGAAATTTAGAAAAACTTTCTTCTACAAAGTTGTAGAGAATTAAATTTTATATGGAATGGACATAGAATTCATATTTTTCTGATAAAAGGGCTATTTATTATGAATTATTAAAATTTTGAAAAAAAATGTTTTTAATTAAAAACATGGGTGGGCTCCACTTTTATTTTTTTATGGAAAAATGCTGAAATTTCAAAGTGGTGTGCGTGAATGGAAAGGGTAGAAGCCACCGGTAGCAGGTTAGTCTGCTTTGGCGTTCTGGAATTTTCCTATAAATAGGGTGCTTAGGTTAGAATTGAAAATCACACTAGAATCAGAAGTTTTCTCTCTCTATAATATCGAGCGTATTTTTGTGATAATTTAGATACTTTGAGAGTTGATAAGCGAGGCAAGTTTTTTCAAAGACATTATATCGATATTTAGGTTAGAAGTACTATTCTTTTGATGTAAGAGATGTTATTTTCTTCAGTAAATGATGTTATTTCTTTCAATATCATTATACCAAAATTTTGGTAAGAATTTTATTATGAAATTTTTACCTTTTTCGGTGTCCGGGTTACTTATTCACGTATACGACCATAATTCACGAGATCTCTATTATTCACTTAATATGGCACTATTCACGAATACGATACAATTATTCACGAGAAAAATGAAATTTTCTTCTTTTGTCCAAGATGTCTATTATGGTAACTATCTTTGATTGTATCCATGTTTTGATTTTCATTCTTGAATTTTACTCCACTATGGTTTATTATGGAGTATTTTTGAACTTGGATTATCTAAAGTATTTAATCCCTAAATTTTATCCTTTTATCTCTCTGGATTCGTTTCTTTAAAATATTTTTCATCATCCTCAGTCCTAAATGATGATATAACTGAATATCTTTGGCCTGTAGTGCAAAGATAAATGATTACCTAATGAATATCTTTGGCCCGTGGTGCAAAGATGGACAGGTGTTGAGATGAACATGATCAACTGGTGATACAAATGAATATCTTTGGCCCGTAAAGCAAAGATGAATATTTGGTTCAAGATGTATATTGATTGTTGTTACAGAGATAAAATATTGATGATGGACTTTTAAATCATAGAAGATAATAGATTTCATTCTCTACTTAACTCTTCTAATAAATTTTTTATTTTTGCTGCGAATATTGATCTAAAACTTGTTGTCCATTATATTTTATCTGATTTATTGAAGGCTAACGATAATTTATTTTACATTATCTTAGTCAAAATATTTTTTACTGGGCTAATTGAGCTCACCATTTTCCTTTTTGTTTCATTTTTCTTCTCAGGAGGCGAGAATTAGGCTTGGCAAAATAAGGTTATGGGTTGGTTTTGATTTTCAAAATATGGTTATGGTTCCATTTATTAACTAAAATCATATTAACCATTTTTAATATGGGTTATGTGGGTTGGAACTATATGGTTATGGTTAAAAACCATATTAATCTTTTTAAAATATTTTGACTTTTAAACATAACTTTTGGAAAATGAAATTGTGACTGTCACAATTAAATTAATTAAGTAATAATATGATATAAAAATTATTAATATAAATAATAAAATGCTAAAAACTATACTAATAAAATTTTAAACAAGTAGTACTCCATGATCGTTATATATTTATATTAATTATGTAAAATTATGTTTGAAATATTTTAATTATTGGTGATTTATTTGAATTAATTATTTAAATTTATTATACTTTCACCCTAATTAAGATTATATAAATTGATAATAAGGATAAAATAGTAAAATATTATATTCGGATTCTATTATAAAAATTGATTATCAAACAACTCTTTTATATTTAATTAAACTCTATTTGAAAACCTTAATAAATATTTGTATTTTATATAGAACCTCAATTTTAATAAACTTTCATTACACGATTTTATCAAATAGTAAAATTTTAATTATTTATTTGTTTAAGAATCTAAACATAGTCTAAAAATACATTATTTGTGTGGTTAGATAGAGGAATGAAAGGTGATACTGTAATGGTAAATAGTTCCATCTCCTTAGACCTTAAGATGAAATGAATGAAACAAGGAAGAAAATAATTCTCTAAAAAAAAGAAAGAAAGTTGAATTGAGCTATTTATTTATTTAGGTAAAGCAGGACTGCGTTGTTTTAATTCTTCAATGTGCCATGGCCCATGAGTGTTGATTTTTTTTATAAAAGTGTACACATTAATGCTTTGATGATTATGGGAATGGAATATGGGTTAAAAATGGTTAACCAGTTAATTAACTATATTTGTTTTAAAAAATATGGGTCCAAACTTTAACCAACCTGAATAAATAAAAATGGTTAACCAACCTATGTGGTTTCAGTTAATATAGTTTGACCCAACAGTTAACTAATTATATTGCCAGGTCTAGCGAGAATATAGCAAGAACTAGTCTGGGGGTATAGAGTGATGTTTCAAGATAGTTGTTTTAGCAATCCTCACTATTTTGTAAAATAGTGTATCAATAATTGTAATGAGGATTTTATTTGAGTGTAGATATTATACAGAAGATAATATTTGTATTTAAACTCACGATATGTGTTGTTGTATTTGCACGACAATTGTAAAATAAAGTTGTAGTTGTTTTTCGTACCATGTATTTGGCGACTCAAAATGAGTTGTGTGGACCTGTTTTGGGGGTGTCACAATATTGGTTAATTAACCAAAAATTAACTTTATGTTAACCACTGGCCTAGGATTTGATATCGCTAAATAGTGCATGTTTGACATCGAATTTTTGATATTTTTGAACTTTAAATACATTAGGATTTTGTTCTTCGAAATTGAAATTTATCTAGGCACACTTAGAAGGGGGGTGGTTGAATAAGTGTGGAAGCAATCTATGACCAATTTTTAAACTTTAAATTAAACTATTAATTTCAGGCTACTATAATTGTAAGACCCCAACTTTTATGAATAAAGAATAATTTTTTAGAAATATATTTTTGAATATTATGGTGTGGATTTGATATAATGTTATAGTTGTGGATAATATTTACAAATTTTACAAAGTAAGCAAGTGGTTATATAATATTCGATTGGTGGGGAATATTTTCTTTTTAACAGGAATATTTATACGATGACACAATCATCAGTGGACCACATTAATGGAAGTATTGTCGTAGTTAGAAAGCGACATAATTATCTTTTATAAAAATAACGACGAAAGTGTTACAGTTAAAATTGTTGAACTACCCTAGTAAAAAAGTACAATAATACGCGTGGTTGTAATAGTAGCACACCAGTATTGGTTATTGATGCTTACGTGAGAAGTCACTTAGTTATACTCAATTATTGCTACAATAATTGCTACATCATATCTCTCATATTATTGATTCGATTATTGTCACAGTATCATCGGCATAATATGTTATATTATTAAATCAATAATTGAGATGACAAAGTTATTTATATTATTAAATTGCAATATTTACAATGTCTCAGAAGTTACATCAAGGAGAGGTTTGGTCATCTAATTGCTTGCCAATAAGGAGAAATCCTTATCGGAAAGCCCCCTCTTTCCTGGGAACGACCTGGTTGTTAAATATTGTGAGTTATAATATTAATGATGAATAAGTTCGTGTTGATTAAAGATGAAATTGATAGTTCCATTGTGTTAGAATTATTAGTGTTAGTGGAAATCGATATTTTTTTTCGATATTAATTGATGTCTGGAAGTTTTACTGACCAGTCGGGTAATTAATCGGATAAATGAGCAATTAATTGCTATTAATTCACATGATTATAACTATTTGTTCACATATGTGTACTATTGATTCACATTCTTGTACTATTAGGGGAGTTGGTGCAAGATTGATAATACTTGCATGACTAAGTTAAAAATGGAGGTATAGATGGAGGTACTATACTATAATTCGTATTTTCACATGATTATAACTATTGATTCACATGATTGAACTATTGATTCACATTATTTACTATTGGGGGAAGTGGTGAAAGTTTGATAATACTTGCAGGACTAAATTAAAAATGAAAGAAAAGTTGAAAGTATTGTACTGTAATATTTCGAGACCCAAAACGTGCAATTATTGAAACTATATTTTCCTATAAATAGAAGCTCATTCTTCTTTCATTTCTCACCAATTCACTAAAGCTTTAGAGCAATTATTATAGAGAGAAAGAAGAAGAGAAGTCTGCTACCTCACTATTCCAATATCCAGTTTCTTCTAAGGTAAGGGGCATTATTCTTTCGTATTCATGAAGAGAGTTATTTTCTTTCAATACTGTAAGAGTTGTTATTCCATTCTTTATTATTATGTTAGAATAACTCCGTCATGCACAAGTACCGCATACATGGTGAAATTCTTCCATTATTCCATTCTTTTTTTCATTGGAATAACTCATGCGTGTGATTCATCGCATGCCCGGTAAATTTTGTTGTTATTCCATTCTTTATTATTCGTTGGAACATCCCGTCTGCATGCGGATTACGCATGACGAATTCGGTTCTATTCTTTATTATTTTGTTGGGAATAACGTCATGCATGCTGAGTCATCACATGCCCGGTGAATTCTTTCGTTATTCCATTCTTTATTATTCTCATTGGAATAACCGCATACATGTGGATTAACACATGCATGGTGAATGATCCTTCGTATTCATTTCTTATTAAATTGTGGAAATGATCTGTCTACGTGGATTACCGCATGGCGGGCAAAAATCGATTTGCAGTTTCATATATTCTATTATA
The DNA here is from genome assembly GCA_020205615.1 of Panax quinquefolius. Classification (NCBI taxonomy): domain Eukaryota; kingdom Viridiplantae; phylum Streptophyta; class Magnoliopsida; order Apiales; family Araliaceae; genus Panax; species Panax quinquefolius. The sequence continues at coordinate 60,367,332 of CM035154.1, read as the reverse complement.
CTCAGTTGGTTAAAGTTTTGGCTTCTATACTCCATGAAATTAGTAGAATATCCTGGATATTTGCACTTCATCCAGTATCTTTTCATGGGAATATTCTTCTGAGCATTTTTGAATTTTACTCCACAAAGAAGTATCATGTTGACAATTTGGACGTTATTGATTTCTGGATAAACTAAAATTTTAAATCTTTAAAATTTATCCTTGAACTTGTTTTATTGAATTATTATGTCATTGTCATCATCCTCATGTTTATATTGTGATGAAAGTCATCTTTGGCTTACGTGTTAGGTTTGTAATATTCATAACGCAATCAAATTGCATAAAAATGCGGAAGCGTGAAAAATCAGAGTTTAAAAATTTACAAACCATATACCCGGATCATCCTTTATGCATAATTATTAATTAAACGAAAAGATAAAGAATAAATCATACCCTTGAAGATCGAGCTTCCTCAGGTACAAGTTCACATCCAAATCCTTTCGCGTTCAATCTTGAATCCACCGGGTTTGGTTCCTTCCTTTGATCAACGTTAGCCACCCAAATGTTTGGTCTCTAGAGGTGATCCACCAAGGAAGAAGAAAATTCAAGAAGATGGGTATTTGGCTCAAACCCTAGTTTCTATCTCTATAGAAAGGGTGTACTCTCCCAACAATTGGAATTATTACGTATGTTGAAAAATCAACAACCCATACCACACCTAATAAGACTCCTCTTATTTATAGATGTGGGCAACCCATCTTAACAATTAAGGAATTGGATTTTATTTAATTAATTAAATTCTTTTAATTAATTAAGCCCTAATCTTATTAGGGATAATTAATTAAACTCCTTTAACTAATTTTCCTTCCTAATCCAATTAGGAATAAATGAGAGTACTTATATTAAATTAATTCCTAAACTCTTTTAGAAATTAAAATAATAATAATTGTAATAATATTAATAAGACTCCTCTTATTAATTTATATTTAATATTTCTAAAATATTAAATAATAAATATTAAGCTATTTAATTTATTCTATCACCATAGATTAAATTAAATATACTTAACATATTATTACGATTATGCCATTAACTTCTTAAATAATTATTCTTCCTTTTATGGTGTGACCCTTTAGGTTCTCCATATTAAATAGGTTGTGAATAAATCAATTAGAACAATTCTAATCTTATTTAAATAAATAAATCAAACAATTAATTTATTTAAATAAATAATATTTATTCTACAATAGGATAAGCTCTCCTAGCGATCAACGACTTTCCGGATAATATAGATTTCAACATTAATCATAAAAGAACCTTTGAGTAAATAGTTACAGTACAATTCAATCCTTCCACCATACAATGTCCCAATTAAATATAAGACATGGAATTCATGTCAAGTCTTATTTTATTTAATTATATGTATTTCGACTCTTAAATGCACAACTCAAATAATGCAAATTAGAAACTCCTTTCTAATTTCATTTACGCCTTAACCCGAGGACTACTTTGGGTTGTCATTTATCGAATCACATAGGACATTCTCTTCTTTTATTAGAAGTGGTAGATTCTTTATTGATCATACATTATCTCCATATACAACTTATTATACCCAAGCATACCCTTTGATATACCCTAAGGGTCTTAAGGAATAAGTCAAAGTATAACTCATCATACACAAGATACTATGATGATCTCAAGTCCAAGGATTACTTGTACTACTATATCACTACAGAATTCCTATTGACAGCAAATAAAACTCCATTAGGTATTCCTAAGCGAGCCACGTTCGGTGAACTTATTCTCTAATAAGCACCTACATACTTGCTTTAGTGTCTCCACACAAATGATCATGAGATCAATCATCCTCATCCAATGAAAGCAAGCAAACGTATGTACCAATCTATCCAGATTCACTAATCCCCAATTTAGTAATCCAACGATTGGGAACTATTTTAGTTTTAAGCTTTCTAAGAATTTAGATCTCATTAGAATGATCATCATCATTATTCTAAAAGCATTGCTTAAAACTATGGGTTTATCACATATTATAAAACAAAGATCATGTAGATAATTAAAAGCCTTTAATAAATTAATACTTTTTATTAATAAATGAATAAGATTGTTACAAAGTATATGCTTTATCATCAAACATGATTGGCTTGTGTGCATACTACTTTCAATCTCCCACTTGCACTAAAGCCAATCGCCATGGTATCTCATACTCTTCTTCTCTAAGTGACGATTATCCTGCTGTTGGATAAGCTTTAGTTAATGGATATGTAATGTTGTTAATGAGAGTCCACTATCTCTATAGTGATTTCCCATCTTTCAATGATTCTAATAATCAAATGAAAGTGCCATAACACATGTTTAGATCCAAGATGAGACTTAGGAACTATTCCTAGTTTCAGAATGAACTTTTAATCCAAACAATCAACTTGCGACTTCATTTATAGCTATATACTTTGTCTTTATCACTAAACCAAAGAACTCTTTCTTTGTTTGGAACCTTTCCAATTCACTACACCCTTTATTCAAGGTAACACTTTACCTTAAAGTGGATTTTCTATCGTCTTGGTGCGTTCGAAAAACTTGAGTCTGCAGAAGCCCTCTAGTTTTAATTCGGACCCACCATGTATGCTCACATCCTTAAGTTTGGTTATGAACTTTAAGATGTTTTTCACTGACTCATAGTGAACTTCTCCAGAATATGACTGATCAACATCAGGTCTCGTATATTTCATTGCATACATGATAGTTACTCATGTGATCTCTCTTTTGGAGTCTGTGGGGACTATTAAGAGAGATATACTCCATAGCTCATCGACATGAGACATCTCTTGGAGTTTGCCATACTAAACGACTTTAGCATCAAATGAATATCGTTCCTTGGGTTAAGTCGAACATCCTCTTAAATCTATCTATATAGATTTATATCCCCATTAAGATACTCTTCCCAAATCATTCGTGGAGGAATTGTTTAGACAACTTTATCTTTCTTGATTGTAGCATTGGTATGTCATTTCCTTATCAAGTAGTATGTCAACATGTAGTACTAGGAATGTCACGATGCTCTCCACCGACCCTTTGTACACACTAGAAGTCTTACCTCATCGAATGTAACTGGATCATCATCTTCTATGATGTGTACCTCATCATCATCATCCATGATGAATCCATACCTCCTAGGTATCTTTGGTACTATTCCAGATTTACGATTCGGTTGTGGTACAATAGGTCTATCTACAGGTTCATCTTATTTGACTTATAGTGTTTTGTGGTTCTTGAACTTTTCAAGATCTATTATCCTCCCACTAGCCCCTTTTAATGATAAACACCTTTATCTTAGAAGGCAGCGTGTTTCGTAACAAACACCTTTTGCTAAGTAGGATTATAGAACATATACCCTAAACTTACTTTAGGATGTCCCACAAATTGTACTTGTCAAATCTTGTCCCAAGCTTATCCTTTTGAAACCTTTTCATATAAGTTGGACAACCCCTTATCTTAACATACTTAAGATTAGGAATCCTCCCTGTCCATAACTTTTATGGAGTCTTGGGGTGGATTTTGAGGTTACCTTTTCGTGAATGTGCGACCATTTCTAGGACATGACCCTAGAGGGATCTTTGGAATGTCGGTAAAATCATTATGGACCGCACTATGTCCAACAAGGTACGATTTTTCCTTTCGGATACATCAATCAATTATTGCATATCGAGGCGTCCATTGTGAGAAAACCATTTGAGATGATCTAGAAACTTATTGCACAAGTATTTATTCCTTGATCTAATCAAAGAATCTTAAAACTTTGTCAATTTGTTTCACTTCGAATTCTTTGAACCTTTCAAATAATTCACACTTGTATTCTTCAAATACATACATTCAACTCTTTGAATGATCATCTCCTTTTCTTATACTAATTTGTTCAATATGCAAAATTATTTTCATGTAAGTCAAGTATACAAAATTTATTAAGTAATATTCGATTCTATACAAAACATTATTATTATAAATAGAACAACAATTGTTCTTAATTATAATACCAAAGATTTCATTGTCCAACAATAAAATGGAAATAATATTTTAACAAGAACTCGGAATACAATAACAACTTATTGACTTAATAGATTTTCCATGTAGGCATTGCTAAACTATAAGTTTCTATGGCTAATGTAGCAACCTTTGTTACATTTCCGCACTTAGGATTACTTATATTTGTTTAGCTTTCTACTTCGCTTGGTCCTTCATAAATCTATATTTATGATAACCAAAGTCGGTATCCAATACCCAAGTAGAACCTTGACTTAAGTAAATTTTATTTTAAATCATGAACAAATTTGTTTTATCTTAGAAACTTCACTAAGCTTCTTTGGTTAGCCTTTGCAAGATGCTTCTCGCAGATTTCTTTCCAAAGTGTCGGGCTTATTGCGGTGGAAGCAAACTCCCTTTGCTATCCGTATCGATTTTGTTCTTATTATCCTTTGTTTATGCCTTTCTATATATACCTTCTTTGAATCGTTCTTCTTTCGAGAAGATCCTTTGGCCCCTACCAAGAAGACATGGTCTTTCTTGGTTGGAAAATGACTCTCAACATTTTTCAACATGTAAAGCAAATCAAAAGGCGATATCTAGCTTGTTCATATGAAAATTCACAACAATTGTGAAAAGAGTCAGGGAGTGAGTGCAAGATCAAATCTTAGCTCAACTCTCCATCCATGATAAAACCCGTTGTCTAATTGATCAATCAAATTGATTATGTTAAGAACTTTTTTATGCATCTTATAGTGCCATTGGCCATTCTAGATCGGAAGAGCTCCTTAGATATCTCGATATCTATCGGTCCTACTTTCTTCACCATCAACTACTTGATGTGCGGGAATATATAGAGAGCATCTATAGTTTCATCTTTGATTTCAAGCTCGTTACTTTCATAAATGCGAGCATGATGCATTGAGCCAATCATGCATCATCTTGCCACTTTCTAAAAGTAGCAATGTCTTCCTCAGAGGCATTATGCGCAACCATTCTTGAGGATAAGTGATTAAGGACATAAGATAGCTTTTTGACTATGAGAACTATTCTCAAATTCCTTAACCAATCCGTTTAATACGGTCGGTTAAATAACATCTAATATGTTTAGCGATGATAGTAATTTTAGACATTGTAAAATTCTCGTAAATGAATTTGTAATTAACAACATTTTAACATACATTCTTTTATTAATTACCAAAATAAATTAGGTCTTGTTTTAAATTGGTATCTCCCACTATTTTCTTCAAACTATATTACCTCACTTATATAGTTGGCAAAATCTAATTAAAGATTTGCTAGTGAGAATAAGGATCCCATTTCAAATGTATATAGCCTTGTGGTGACACAACAAACTATATATAAATAAATAGGTAGACAACTTTTGTCAATTACATCAACTATGCAACTCCTTGTATTTTGCCTCTTAGATTATTTTAATCAAGTGGTGGCACATCCAGAATCAAAATTATCCAAGTTAAGTCCGACTTAGCACTCCATATATTCAAAAAGAAAAATATCATCCTTGTGGTGACACAACAAAACAATATTGTTCAATTTTCTTTATAAGCATCAAATGTGATAAATTAACATCTTAAATACTTAATACTTGCCTTGTGGTGACACAACAAACTCATATTAAATATTTAATACTCTATTAATTTTATCATGCTAGAAGGCGACGTTCGATATTCCAAATATCTTTGAACGCTTAGGACTTAATATGAAAATTGAGGGGTTTGTTATTAATTTGTCTCATCTTGTTTAGCAAGCATGCATATATATATAAAATACGCGTCGTATATTAATTAACATGCGAAGCATGTTTGCATAATATATAATATATATAGTATAAGCATACGCATATAGAATACTATATTCTACCCGGATTGATTATGGACTTTTATTCTAGTTTGGTTCACTAGAGCCACCAAGTGAACCAAAAAGGTCAAACCCCTAGGGTGCAAGAAATAATATTTAAATATAACTATTACATTTAAACCCGGGCTCCATTACAAACGGGTCTTCAAGCGCTCCTTACTCTTTTTTGCTCTCTAATTTTCTAAAAATTAATTCTAATTATTCTATTACAAAACTATTTAAAATAAATAGAAACCTTGATCGTGATCGAGGGAAGTACATAGGAGGGAATAGAATTTACATTAAGAAAAATTAGAGAAAGGCGAAATCTGTGAGACCCCATTTAATAATACCCATACATTCAAATGCATCCAACTAAAATAAAATCCAATCGCATTAATTGATAGTCCATAATCAATCCCATTTATTATCATACACATCATCATATGCATCAATAAATAACATTCATCTCATGAATAATAAACATTTAATATATATATTGATATCATTTAATGAGCAAATTTAGTTAGTATAAAATCTATTTTTGAATCAAAATAAACTCCTTTATTTTAATCCAAATTTAAATCAAAATAAAACTATTTTATTTTAATTTATCCAATTTTGAATAAAATAAACTATTTTATTTTAATCAAAATTTTAATCAAAATAAACTCCTTTATTTTAATTAATTATGGAATCCAATTCCATGTAATAAAAAAAAATTATTAAAGGAAACACGGATATTCTTTCCTATTCACAAATAAACTCTTTTATTTTGAATAATATGAAATCTTATTTCATATCTAAATAAACTCCTTTATTTAAGGAAACATGGATTCTCTTTCCTATTCACAAAAAAAACTTTTATTTTGAATAATATGAAATCTTATTTCATATCTAAACAAACTCCTTTATTTAAGGAAAATAAAATCCAATTTCAACTCTAATTAGTTATCATGGAATCCAATTCCAACTCTAATTAGTTAGCATGAAATTCTAATTTTAAAATTAAAATAAACCCTTTTATTTTAATTATAAAATTATTAAGATTAAAATAAAACTTTATATTTTAATATTAAAATAAACCTTTTATTTTAAAATTAAAATAAACTTTTATTTTAATTATATAATAATTAAGAATATATATATATATATATATATATATATATATATCGAATATTATATATATATATAATAAAAAAATGTGATCGCCCACCCTTTAATACATTAATTCTTTTTTTTTTTTTTAAATTTTATACAATAAAATTATGCCCAGATAAATTGTTCTAAACACATATCAATATACATATTAAAACAATTAATAATTCGCATAAAGGTTTGGCTCTGATGCCACTGTTAGGTTTGTAATATTCATAACGCAATCAAATTGCATAAAAATGCGGAAGCGTGAAAAATCAGAGTTTAAAATTTACAAACCATATACCCGGATCATCCTTTATGCATAATAATTATTAATTAAAAAAAAAGATAAAGAATAAATCATACCCTTGAAGATCGGAGCTTCCTCAGTACAAGTTCACATCCAAATCCTTTCGCGTTCAATCTTGAATCCATCGGGGTTTGGTTCCTTCCTTTCGATCAACGTTAGCCACCCAAATGTTTGGTCTCTAGAGGTGATCCACCAAGGAAGAAGAAAATTCAAGAAGATGGGTATTTGGCTCAAACCCTAGTTTCTATCTCTATAGAAAGGGTGTACTCTCCCAACAATTGGAATTATTACGTATGTTGAAAAATCAACAACCCATACCACACCTAATAAGACTCCTCTTATTTATAGATGTGGGCAACCCATCTTAACAATTAAGGAATTGGATTTTATTTAATTAATTAAATTCTTTTAATTAATTAAGCTCCCTAATCTTATTAGGGATAATTAATTAAACTCCTTTAACTAATTTTCCTTCCTAATCCAATTAGGAATAAATGAGAGTACTTATATTAAATTAATTCCTAAACTCTTTTAGAAATTAAAATAATAATAATTGTAATAATATTAATAAGACTCCTCTTATTAATTTATATTTAATATTTCTAAAATATTAAATAATAAATATTAAGCTATTTAATTTATTCTATCACCATAGATTAAATTAAATATACTTAACTTATATTATTACGATTATGCCATTAACTTCTTAAATAATTATTCTTCCTTTTATGGTGTGACCCTTTAGGTTCTCCATATTAAATAGGTTGTGAATAAATCAATTAGAACAATTCTAATCTTATTTAAATAAATAAATAAATCAAACAATTAATTTATTTAAATAAATAATATTTATTCTACAATAGGGATAAGCCTCCTAGCGATCAACGACTTTCCGGATAATATAGATTTCAACATTAATCATAAAAAGAACCTTTGAGTAAATAATTCAGACAATTCAATCCTTCCACCATACAATGTCCCAATTAAATATAAGACATGGAATTTTTCACAAGTCTTATTTTATTTAATTATATGTATTTCGACTCTTAAATGCACAACTCCAAATAATGCAAATTAGAAACTCCTTTCTAATTTCATTACGCCTTAACGCCAAGGACTCTTTGGGTTGTCATTTATCGAATCACATAGGACATTTCTCTTCTTTTATTAGAAGTGGTAGATTCTTTATTGATCATACATTATCTCCATGTACAACTTATTATACCCAAGCATACCCTTTGATATACCCTAAGGGTCTTAAGGAATAAGTCAAAGTATAACTCATCATACACAAGATACTATGATGATCTCAAGTCCAAGGATTACTTGTACTACTATCACTACAGAATTCCTATTGACAGCAAATAAAACTCCATTAGGTATTCCTAAGCGAGCCAATGCTCAAATGAACTTATTCTCTAATAAGCACCTACATACTTGCTTTAGTGTCTCCACACAAATGATCATGAGATCAATCATCCTCATCCAATGAAGCAAAACAACGTATGTACCAATCTATCCGGATTCACTAATCCCCAATTTAGTAATCCAACGATTGGGAACTATTTTAGTTTTAAGCTTTCTAAGAATTTAGATCTCATTAGAATGATCATCATCATTATTCTAAAAGCATTGCTTAAAACTATGGGTTTATCACATATTATAAAACAAAGATCATGTAGATAATTAAAAGCCTTTAATAAATTAATACTTTTTATTAATAAATGAATAAGATTATTTACAAAGTATATGCTTTATCATCAAACATGATTGGCTTGTGTGCATACTACTTTCAATCTCCCACTTGCACTAAAAGCCAATCGCCATGGTATCTCATACTCTTCTTCTCTAAGTGACGATTATCCTGCTTTGTTGGATAAGCTTTAGTTAATGGATATGTAATGTTGTTAATGAGAGTCCACTATCTCTATAGTGATTTCCCATCTTCAATGATTCTAATAATCAAATGAAAGTGCCATAACACATGTTTAGATCCAAGATGAGACTTAGGAACTATTCCTAGTTCTCAGAATGAACTTTTAATCCAAACAATCAACTTGCAGCTTCATTTATAGCTATATACTTTGTCTTTATCACTAAACCAAAGAACTCTTTCTTTGTTTGGAACCTTTCCAATTCACTACACCATTGTTCAAGGTAACACTTTACCTTAAAGTGGATTTTCTATCGTCTTAGTGCATTCGAAAAACTTGAGTCTCAAAGCCCTCTAGTTTTAATTCGGACTCCACCATGTATGCTCACATCCTTAGTGTTTGGTTATGAACTTTAAGATGTTTTTCATCGACTCATAGTGAACTTCTCCGAATATGATCGATCAACATCGGGTCTCAGATATTTCATTGCATACATGATAGTTACTCATGTGATCTCTCTTTTTAGAGTCTGTGGGGACTATTAAGAGAGATATACTCCATAGCTCATCGACATGAGACATCTCTTGGAGTTTGCCATACTAAACGACTTTAGCATCAAATGAATATACGTTCCTTGGGTTAAGTCGAACATCCTCTTAAATCTATCTATATAGATTTATATCCCCAATTAAGATACTCTTCCCAAATCATTCGTGGAGGAATTGTTTAGACAACTTTATCTTTACTGATTGTAGCATTGGTATGTCATTCCTTATCCGTAGTATATCAACATGTAGTACTAGGAATGTCACGATGCTCCCACTGACCCTTTTGTACACACTAGAAGTCTTACCTCATCGAATGTAACTCTGGATCATCATCTTCTATGATGTGTACCTCATCATCATCATCCATGATGAATCCATACCTCCTAGGTATCTTTGGTACTATTCCAGATTTACGATTCGGTTGTGGTACAATAGGTCTATCTACAGGTTCATCTTATTTGACTTATAGTGTTTTGTGGTTCTTGAACTTTTCAAGATCTATTATCCTCCCACTAGCCCCTTTTAATGATAAACACCTTTATCTTAGAAGGCAGCGTGTTTCGTAACAAACACCTTTTGCTAAGTAGGATTATAGAACATATACCCTAAACTTACTTTAGGATGTCCCACAAATTGTACTTGTCAAATCTTGTCCCAAGCTTATCCTTTTGAAACCTTTTCATATAAGTTGGACAACCCCTTATCTTAACATACTTAAGATTAGGAATCCTCCCTGTCCATAACTTTTATGGAGTCTTCAATGGATTTTGAGGTTACCTTTTCGTAGATATGCGACCATTTCTAGGACATGACCTAGAGGGATCTTTGGAATGTCGGTAAAATCATTATGGACCGCACCATGTCCAACAAGGTACGATTTTTCCTTTCGGATACATCAATCAATTATTGCATATATCAGAGGCGTCCATTGTGAGAAAACCATTTGAGATGATCTAGAAACTTATTGCACAAGTATTTATTCCTTGATCTAATCAAAGAATCTTAAAACTTTGTCAATTTGTTTCACTTTCAATTCTTTGAACCTTTCAAATAATTCACACTTGTATTTCTTCAAATACATACATTCAACTCTTTGAATGATCATCTCCTTTTCTTATACTAATTTGTTCAATATGCAAAATTATTTTCATGTAAGTCAAGTATACAAAATTTATTAAGTAATATTCCAGTTCTATACAAAACATTATTATTATAAATAGAACAACAATTGTTCTTAATTATAATACCAAAGATTTCATTGTCCAACAATAAAATGGAAATAATATTTTTAACAAGAACTGGAATACAATAACAACTTATTGACTTAATAGATTTTCCCATAGGCATTGCTAAACTATAAGTTTCTATGGCTAATGTAGCAACCTTTGTTACATTTCCCGCACTTAGGATTACTTATATTTGTTTAGCTTTCTACTTCTGCTTGGTCCCTTCATAAATCTATATTTATGATAACCAAAGTCGGTATCCAATACCCAAGTAGAACCTTGACTTAAGTAAATTTTATTTTAAATCATGAACAAATTTGTATTTGTAACCGAAACTTCACTAAGCTTCTTTGGTTAGCCTTTGCACTTCATCCAGTATCTTTTCATGGGAATATTCTTCTGAGCATTCTTGAATTTTACTCCACAAAGAAGTATCATGTTGACAATTTGGACGTTATTGATTTCTGGATAAACTAAAATTTTAAATCTTTAAAATTTATCCTTGAACTTGTTTTATTGAATTATTATGTCATTGTCATCATCCTCATGCTTATATTGTGATGAAAGTCATCTTTGGCTTACGTGCATAGATGGACTTAGTATGATTATGACGAGGATTATTCAAAGATAATCATGACTTGTAATGTTATAAATGATGTGGTAAAAGTCCTCGGTGCTTTCTGTAGTGCATTGATGGGACGATTTTTGGTATGATTATGACCATGGATTATTCAATATAGTCATGACCCATTGATGATTTAATGAATATCCTTGGCCCATAGTGCAGGGATGACTCGATGATGTGGTTTATTTATTAAGCCGAATCTCAGAGATAAAAATTGATGAAAACATTTTAAATCATAGAAAATAGTAGATATCATGCTCTACTTGACTCTTCTAATAGATTGCTTATTCTGCTGCAGTTAAACTTGATGTCTATTATATTTTATTAGTTTAACATTGTTGAAGACTAATGATAATTTATTCTGCATTATCTTAGTCATAATATTTCATACTGGGCTAGTTGAGCTCACCCTTTTGCTTTCATTGTTCTCTTTAGGAAATGAGAACGTAGCCGGGACTAGTCAGGGAACGGAGTGATGGTCCGAGATGGTGTATTAGTAGTTCTCATTATTCTATAAAATAGTGTGACAATAAATGTAATGAGGACTCTATTTGAGAGTGGATATTGTCTAGAAGGCAACATTCCTGTTTAAACTCTCAGTTATGTTTTATCGTATATTACACGACGGTTATATAATTAAGTTTGTATTTGTATTCTGTACCATGTATTTGGCGACTCAAGATGGGTGATGTATACCTATTTTGGGGGCGTCGCAGTTGGTATCAAAGCTTATGGATGTGATCCTTGGTTGAGATGTGAGACAAGAACTAGGAGGGGAGAGACGGGGAATTCCTTCGCTAGTATGACCTACCTAAGTTTATTTGGTATTTAATTGGTCGATCGGAGTATAGGGATAATATGTGATATGATAATTAACCCTTGTTTTGTGGCACTATTTGAAAATGGCATCCGAAAATGTTGAGATAAGCAATGAAGCACATAAGACCGTTGAGTCACCACAGATTAATACCCAGGACAATGCGGAACAGGAAGACAATAATCCTCAGTTAAACAACAACGATCAAATGATGAACGATGGGATGTTCAGAGGTTTTATGCAATTCATGTAACATCAAGCGAAGGCGGCTCCTATCCAAAATGCAGGTGGAAACACTGATAACTCTCGGACGGTCACCGCTAAGCAGTTCAAGGAGCTGGGACCACCGGAGTTTTTTGGAGAGCCAAAACCACTTAAGGCAGAGACGTGGATAGAGCAGATCAACAAGATATTTAATGTCTTGGGATGCTCCAAGGAGCAAAAGGTTCCCTTTGCTACCTTCATGTTGCTAGCAGAGGTAGATTACTGGTGGGAATCTGTAAAGCGTACTCAACCTGCCGCACTGAAGATGTCTTGGGAAAAGTTCCAAGAATTGTTCAACGACAAGTACTTTCCTGAAAGTATTCGTCAAATGAAGGAGGTAGAGTTTGTGATGCCCCCAAAATAGGTCCACACGACCCATTCTGAGTCGCCAGATATCACACTATAAAAATCATTTACAAACTTCATTCATACAATTGTTGAATCTGCCGCGAGTAGTACAACAATAGATAAAGTCGTGAGTTTTAATACAATATTGTCTCGTGAGGCGATGATCCAAACTCAAATTGTTACAACGCCATATAAAATATCTGACAAATATTGAAAGACCCCAAAGAAGAACGAGAAGATTACTATCATATTCATTCTAATGAGGTGCACTTTTGACGCTTTCAAAGTCGGGTTCTCATCACCCTATTGTTGTTTCGCCAAAATCAATTATTAAGTGACGTATAAAATCGACACACACATCTTAAGTCCTCAATACAATTATCTGTTTCATGTCAAGCCATTTTATAATGTATTGAGAAACTTCGACAGTCTCGGACCATCACACTATTTTCCTATTATCCACGCTTTCGACCCAAATTTACATTCTTATTACGAAAGGAATTGTGAAGCAAAGGGTGAGCACAAATAGCCCGAAGAAAGAATATCATGACTAAAGATAATTAAATTATCAATAGCTTCTTCGTCAATAATAAATCGTAGATTTAGAACATATGGTAGATGATAAAACTTTTCAACCATAGTTCATAATGAACGAGGAATCCATTAGAAGAGTCAAATAGACCATCAGGTCTATTATCTTCTCCATGTTAAAAGTCCATCAATAATGTTTTATCCCTGTAATATCAATCAACAATTCCTGTCCACAATCATATGAATAACTCATAATCATAATTGTGATTCTAAATTCCTCTTCGCACCCAAGACGAAGATAATTTTCATCACCTATCTTCACCTGAAACATCAAAAATCATGGTTATACCAAATCACAATTCCTGCTCATAATCATACTAATAAATTCATCTTTGCACTACGACTAAAGATATTCATTAACAATTTATTCTTTGCACAACAGGCCAAAGACATACACCGTATTTTAGAGAGTCAAGTAGAGCATGATATCTACTATCTTTTACTTAATTAAAAGTGTATAATCAATATTTTATCATTTGAGACTCGACAATAAATAATCAACATCATTGAATCATCCGTACTTTATGGCGAGGATATTTATGTAATCATCAATGGTCATGATTATACCGAATAATCCCTGGTTATAATCATACCAATAAGCGTCTCATCGATGCACTACGGGCCAATGAGAACTTTTATCACATCATCTATAACATTATGGGTCATGATTATACCGAATGATCCATGGTCATAATCATACCAATAAAGCGGTTCATCTATGCACATAAGCCAAAGATACTCATCAATCAATAGTTCATCTTTGCACGTAAGCCAAAGATATACAAATCAGAAACCAATAATCAACAGGTCCATCTTTTGCACGTAAGCCAAAAAGATCACTTTCATCATAATATAAGCATGAGGATAATGACAATGATATAAGCAATAATCAACGAAAACAAGGATAAATATTAAAGACTTTAAATTTATCCAAATATTATCAATCACTTAATAAACTCATAATCTAATATTATTAATATTATAACAATATTTAAATCACTTCTTAAACTTATAAACAATTAATTTCAATTGTTTACACTTTACCAAATAATGCATTTAATCATTCAAAAATGTCATACTCATAAGATTTCATCACCAATGATCAAATCCCTCATCAAAAATCTGCATATACCCTATATAGGATTCCCAAGCTATAAAATCATATTTTCCAATTTTGTTACTTCACATAACATATTTAATTCATTTACTCATAACTAGTTCATTTTTATGAAAAATAGCAAATCAGTCCCAAAAATATTTTTTTTCTGGGATTTAACAGAATGTAGTCCCATATTGAACATATATTTTTCTCAGAATTTTTAAAATTCATTTACTATTTTTCATATGGCCAAAACTGCCTAATATTTAGACATTTATCATAAATTGTACTTTTGTCTAAAAATTCCAAAATTTTCAGGGTATACTCCTGTTATATACATGTACTCCCAATAAAAATTTTACCAATTTTGGAGTTAACCACAAGGAGTTATAAGGGTTTACTTTTAAAATAGTCTTTTCTCATAAAATTCATAACTCTTAATCTATACATCCAAAAATCGCCATCTTTGGAAACAATATAGAAAACTCATCAAATTATCATTTAAATTTTTTTTAGAATTTTTGAGGGTCAAAAAAATTATGAAACTGCAAATAGATTTTTTACCCGCCATGCGGTAATCCACGTAGACAGATCATTACCATAATTTAATAAAGAATGAGTACGAAGGATCATTCACCATGCATGCGGTAATCCACATAGACAGGTTATTCCAACAGAATAATAAAGAAGGGAATAACAGAAGAATTCACCATGCATGTGATAGACGCACAGAAAGGTTAATCCCAATAGAATAATAAAGAATGGAACCAGGTCATGCGTAATCCGCACAGACGGGATATTCCAACAGAATAATAAAGAATGGAATAACAACAGAATTCACCAGGCATACGATAGACCGCATAGACAAGTTATTCCAATAAAATAATAAATAATGGAATAATAGAAGAATTCACCAAGCATGTGATAGACCGCACAGACAGGTTATTCCAACAGAATAATAAAAAATGGAACCAGGTCATGCGTAATCCGCACAGACAGGATGTTCCAACAGAATAATAAAGAATGGAACCAGGTCATGCGTAATCCGCACAGACAGGATATTCCAACAGAATAATAAAGAATGGAATAACGGAAGAATTTCACCATGTATGCGGTACTTTGCATAGACTGATTATTCCAACATAATAATAAAGAATGAAATAATAGAAGAATTTCACCATGTATGTAGTACTTCGCATATACAGGTTATTCTAACAAAATAATAAAGAATGGAATCACAAAAGCTCTCTTCATGAATACGAAAGAAATAATACCCCTTACTATAATAATAGTATCCCTTACCTTAGAAGAAAATTGGATCTTTGGAATAGTGAGGTAGCAGACTTCTCTTCTTCTTCTCTCTATAATTTCTCTCTATAATAATTGCTTTAAAGCTTTAGTGAATTGGTGAGAAATGAAGGAAGAATGAGCTTCTATTTATAGGAAAATATAGTTTCGATAATTGCACGTTTTGGGGCTCGAAATATTATAGTACAATACCTTCAACTTTTCTTTCATTCTTAATTTAGTCCTGCAAGTATTATCAAACTTGCACCACCTCCCCTAATAGTAAATAATGTGAATCAATAGTTCAATCATGTGAATCAATAGTTATAATAATGTGAAAATACGAATTACAGTATAGTACCTCCATCTATACCTCCATTTTTAACCTAGTCATGCAAGTATTATCAATCTTGCACCAACTCCCCTAATAGTAAAAGAATGTGAATCAATAGTACACACATGTGAACAAATAGTTATAATCATGTGAATTAATAGCAATTAATTCCTCATTTATCCGATTAATTACCCGACTGGTCAGTATAACTTCCAGACATCAATTAATATCGAAATAAATGTCGATTTCCACTAACACTAATAATTCCAACACAATGGAACTATTTTTCTCAAAAATTTCATTTTTGAAATTTCGAAGTTTGACTTTTTCCAAAAAAGTCAGCTATTGACCGAGAAATTTTTTGTGTTTATAGTCCATTTCTACTAATTTCATCGTTTTAAACTCAAATATCACGTCCGCGTCTCCAAATTCAACTCCAAACTCAAATTCGATTTTTAATAACATTCATCATTAATATTATAACTCACAATATTTAACAACCAGGTCATTCCCAGGAAAGAGGGGGCTTTCCGATAAGGATTTCTCCTTATTGGCGCGCAATTAGGTGACCAAACCTCTCCTTGACAGAACTTCTAGACATTGTCAATATTGCAAATAATAATATGAATAACTTTGTCGTCTCAATTATTGATTTAATAATATAAAATATTGTGACAATAATTGAATAAAACCGAGTGACTTCTCACGTAAGCATCAATAATCAATACCATGTGCTACTATGCAACCACGCGTATTACTGTACTTTTACTACCGGTTATTTTATGACAACTTGCTTACTTTGAAATTTTTTCACATATCACCCTTAACTTTAAACTTTTATCTATTTAACTATTTACCAAAATAGAAAAATTGAATACTTTTATTTCATAAAATTCAGGATCTCACAGAGTTCATCAAGCTTGAGCAAAATAATATGACCGTGGCACAGTACGAAGCTAAGTTTGCCGAGTTGTCTCGGTTTGCGTCCCACTTGGTTGATAATGAGGAGAGAATGACGCGAATGTTTCTAAGAGGTTTGAAACCCGAGATACGTTAATACCTTATCTCTCATAAACTGTGTTTGTATTCAGATGTTGTGAATATGGCTCAGTTATTGGTGCGCAAAAATGAGTCAACCCATCCAAGAGAGAACAACTGGCAAGTCGATAATACCCGTGGTAGCAATCATCGAAGCGGTGACAACAAACGTGGAGGCAATCAACATGCCAGAAATGGTAATCACTTCGGTGGTAATCATGGCCATGAAAATAAGAGTGGACATTTCAAGAAGAGGAGATTCAATAATGATGGAAATACGTTAGTACCAACACCTGTTGTTAAAGAAGGAGAACGACCACCGGTCGTATATTACAAATCTTGAGGGGAAGGACACATAAGTCCAAACTGCATGATGCAGTCCAAAGCATGTTACAATTGTTGAAAAGAAGGTCACCTTGCCCGATTTTATCATGCACCAAAGTCAAGTCCGGTGGGATGGAGGCATCAAAGGGTGTCTAGACAAGACAAAACCCAGTAGTTCAAGGGAGGCGTTTGTCGTAACCTCCCAAAAGCGAGGAATCCAAACGAGGTGATCACGGGTAAGCTAATCATAAACTCTAAATGAAGCTTATACTTTATTTGATACCGTTCTACCCATTCCTTTATTTCTCCTACTTGCGCTCAATGTTTAAGTTTGACTCGGAGAAATTAGACTTTGACTTATCTGTTGAAACTCGTTGGGAGAAACCTTAATTACATCCAAGGTTTATAAGTCTTATTTGATTCAAATCGATAACCGCACGTTACCTGTCGATCTTATTTCCTTGTAAATACTTGCATTTGATGTGATTTTAGGGATTGATTGGTTAACTACTCATCATGCTAAAATTGATTACTTTTTATAAGGTTGTTATCTTTCATATTCCTAACCAACCTATTATGTGAATTCAAGCAACCAAACCACTAAAATCAATCACTATAATATCAAGTCATAAAGCTATTCATTTATTAAAATGGATGTCAAGCTTTCTTAGCCCATGTCACTGATTTAAATAAAAATACGTCGATTTGAATGATATTTCTATTGATAATAAATTTCCTGACGTATTTCCTGAAGAACTTCCTGGCCTACCCCCAGAGCATGAAATTGAATTTTGTATCGACCTTGAATTCGGTACAAAACCCATTTTCAAAGCCCTATATGGAATGGCTCTTATTGAACTTCGAGGAGTTAAAACCCAACTCTGAGGAATTATTAGACATCGGTTTCATTCGTCCTAGTACGTCTCCTTGGGGTGCTCCTGTTCTATTCGTGAAGAAGAAAGATGGAAGTATGCGACTTTGTATTGATTATCGGGAGTTAAATCATGTCACCATCAAAAATAGGTACCCGATGCCTTGCATTGATGACCTGTTTGACCAGTTGCAAGGAGCCAAATTCTTTTCAAAGATTGATCTTCATTCCGGATATCATCAGTTGAAGATTAGAACCGATGACATTCCAAAGACGGTTTTCAGAACTCGGTACGGGCATTATGAATACCTAGTCATGTCTTTTGGATTGACTAATGCTCCTGCTACCTTCATGGATATGATGAATCGGGTATTCAAGGAATATTTGGATCACTTTGTGGTCGTCTTTATTGATGACATCCTCATATACTCCAAAACCCGGGAAGACCATGAGCAACACTTGAGGCTGATACTCCAAAAGCTTCGTGAAAATAAGCTATATGCCAAGTTGAAGAAATGTGAGTTCTGGCTTGAGGAAGTTGCATTCCTTGGGCACGTGATATCAAATCATGGAATATCTGTTGACCAAGAAAGATTGAAGCAATTCAAAAGTGGGAGCAACCTAAAGTCGACCGGAAATCGTAGCTTTCTCGGCTTAGCTGGTTATTATCGGAGATTTGTAGAAGGGTTTTCTCGAATCGCTACTCCATTAACTCAGCTGACTCGAAAAGATATAAAATTCGGTTGGAGTGAGGAATGTGAAAAGAGTTTTCAAGAACTCAAGAGGAGACTCATTTTAAGACTGTTACGACAATACCATCGACTCGAGAGGATTTGTCATCTCTGATTATACAGACCCCAACTTTTATGAATAAAGATGAATTTTCAATAAATATCATTTTTGATATAATGTTATAGTTGTGGATAATATTTAGAAATTTTGAAAAGTATGTAAGTTGTTATATAATATTCGATTGGTCGGAGAATATTCGTTTTAACAGGGAATATTCGAAGACCGGGACAATCATTGGTGGACCCCACAACGGAATTATTGTCGGATTGAGAAAATGACAAAAATATTTTTATGAAAATAACGGCGGAAGTTTTACCATTAACTGTTGAAACACTAAATTGTTGAAAATACTGATGTCTGGCGCTGTGGTTGCATAGTAGCACATGATATTGATTATTGATGCTTATGTGAGAAGTCACTCGATTTTGTTCAATTATTACTACGATGAATTGTTGCGATAGTATCTCACGTTATTTGATTCAATTATTGTCGATATTTTATATATTATTAAATCAATAATTGAGATAAAAAAGTTATTAATATTATTATTTGCAATATTAAGATGTCTAGAAGTTACGCCGAGGAGAGGTTTGGTCACCTAATGCGGCATGATAGGGAGAAATCCTTATTCGAAAGCCCCTCTTCTCACAGAACGACTGGTCGATTAATATTGTGAATTATAATAATGATGATAAATGTTGTTAAATATATTGAGGTGTCTTTTTATGAAGTCACTTTGAAGTTTATATATATATATAAATTTTGTTTTATTAGTACTTATTAATGTAATAAAACGGAAAAGCTTTTTATATAAAATAGAATACTTTTATAAAGTTATTTATTTTATTAGACAATAACTAGAATATAATATATTTTATTATGCATAGTGTTTTGCATAGTAAAATCTTTTATATAAAGCAGAATACTTTTATAAAGTTATTTATTTTATTAGACAATAATTAGAATATAATATATTTTATTATGCATAGCGTTTTGTATAGTAAAATATTTTATATAAAGCAGAATACTTTTATAAAGTTATTTATTTTATTAGACAATAATTAGAATATAATATATTTTATTATGCATAGTGTTTGCATAGTACCTACATATAGTGTTTACATAGTAATTTTTTTTTATATAAAATAGAATACTTTTATAAAGTTAATTGTTTTATTAGATTTTAAGTAATATATATATATATATATATATATTATATTTTATTGCATAGTATCCTTTCTATTTTCCTATAAATAGGATGCTTAGTTAGAATTGAAATCACACCAGAAATTCAGAGAATTCTTGTAAGACCCCAACTTTTATGAATAAAGATGAATTTTCTATAATTATCATTTTTGAATGAATTTGATATAATGTTATAGTTGTGGGTAATATTCATAAATTTTGCAAAGTACGCAAGTTTTGTATAATATTCGATTGGTCAGGGAATATTCGTTTTAAACAGGGAATATTAAATTTACCAAGACAATTATTAGTGGACCCCACAACAGAATTATTGTCGGATTGAGAAAATGACAAAAATATTTTTTATGAAAATAACGGCGGAAGTTTTACTGTTAACTGTTGAAACACCCGGTGTCAAAAGTACAGGAATATGCGTGGTTGCATAGTAGCACACGGTATTGATTATTGATGCTTACGTGAGAAGTTATTCAGTTTTATTCAATTATTGTCGATATTTTATATATTATTAAATCAATAATTGAGATGACAAAGTTATTAATATTATTATTTGGATTATTAACGATGTCTAGAAGTTACGCCGAGGAGAGGTTTGGTCACCTAATTGGGCGATAGGGAGAAATCCTTATTGGAAAGCCCCTCTTTCTGAGAGAACACCGGTCGATTAATAGTGTGAATAATAATAATAATGATGAAGTTTTATTTTATTAGTATTATTAATGTAATAAAACAGAAAAGCTTTTATATAAAACATAATACTTTTATAAAGTTATTCATTTTATTAAGCTAATAGTAAAATATTTTTATATAAAATGAATACTTTTATAAAGTTATCATTTTATTAGACAATAATTAGATTATATTATATTTTATTATGCATAGTATTTGCATAGTGCCCGAATAATGTTCAGATAGTAAATCTTTTTAAAAGTTATTCTTTTTATTAGATTATAAATAGAATATACTATATTTTATTGAAAACCCAACTGACAAATTCGTTTAAAGTAAATTGATCTGGACCGTTCATGGATTTGTTACTATTCAGTCCATTCTTCTATAAATAGAAGCTCATTCCTTCATTATTTCTTACGAATTCACTGAAACTCTAGAGAGAGAAACTGAAGAGAGAATTATTCTTCTATAATCTTGAGCGTATTTCTTTAGCGTTTAACAAAGCTTTGAGCGTAGTGCAAGTTTCTTTAAGTATATCCCCGCCCTACCGTCGGAGTACTCTTCTTTATAAGGTAAGGGGTATTATTTTTTTTATATTCATGAAGAGATCTTCTGTTATTCCATTCTTTATTATTCTGTTGGAATAACCTGTATAAACGGTCTACCCTATACTTGGTGATTTCTGTTGTTATTCTATTCTTTATTATTCTGTTGGAATAACCTGTCTATGAGAAGTACCGCATGCATGGTGATTTCTGTTGTTATTCCATTCTTTATTATTTTGTTGGAATATCACATCGATTGCGTATTACTTTGACCGTTCCGTTATTTATTATTACTGTTGGAATAACTTATACATCACAATACCGCATACATGGTGATTTCTTTTGTTATTCCATTCTTTATTATACTCAGTTGGTTAAAGTTTTGACTTCTATACTCCATAAAATTAGTAGAATATCCTTGATATTTGCGCTTCATCCAGTATCTTTTCATGGAAATCTTCTTCTGAGCATTCTTAAATTTTACTCTACAAAGAAGTATCATGTTGACAATTTGGACGTTATTAGTTCCTGGATAAATTAATTCTTGAACTTGTTTTATTGAATTCTTATATCATTGTCATCATCCTCATGATTATATATTTTGTTGAAAGTCATCGTGCTTTGTTGTGCATAGATGGACTTGGTATGATTATGACCGAGGATTATTAGGATTGTAATCATGGTAGTAATTTTACAAATGATGTGGTAAAAGTCCTCATTAGCCCGTAGTGCATTGATGGACAGTTGTTGGCATGATCATGACCATTGATGAATACACGAATATCCTTGGCTCGAAGTGCATGGATAATTTGTGGTTGTGATACTTATGAATATCCTTGGCCGTAGTGAAAGGATGATGTGGATTATTTATTAAGCTGAGTCCCAACAATAAAAGTGATGAAAAACCTTTTAAATCATAAAAGATAGTATATTTTATTCTCTACTTTACTCTTTTAAGCGATTGCATGTTCATTGCGAGTTAAACTTGATGTCTATTGTATTTTATCGGTTTAATTTGTTGAAGACTAATGATAATTTATTCTGCATTATCTTAGTCATTTCTTACTGGGCTAGTTGAGCTCACCCTTTCTTTCACTGTTCTCTTCAAAAAATGAGAACGTAGCCGGGACTAGTCGGGGAACGGAGTGATGGTCCAGATGATAGTATTAGTAGTCCTCACTATTCTGTTAAATAGTGTGACAATAAATGTAATGAGGACTTATACTGAGAGTGGATATTGTCTAGAAGATAATATTTGTATTAAAACTCATAGCTTTCTTGTTGTACATTAAAGATTGTATTTGTATTCTGTACCATGTATTTGGCGACTCAGAATAGGTGATGTATACTTATTTTGGGGGCGTCACAGTTGGTATCAAAGCTTAGGGATATGATTCCTGGCTAAGATGTGAGACAAGAACTAGGAGGGGAGAGACGGGGAATTCTTCGCTAGTATGACCAACCTAAGTTTATTTGGTATTTAATTGGTCGGTCAGAGTATAGGGATAATATGTGATTTGTTAATTAACCCATGTTTTGTGGCAGTATTTGAAAATGGCATCCGAGAATGTGGAGAACATCAATGGAGCACAGGAGACCGTTAAGTCTCCACAGATCAATAACCAGGATAATGCGCATCAGGAAGGAGACAATCCTCATGCAAACAACAACACTGACCAAATAATGAATGATGAAATGTTCCAAGGCTTCATGCAATTCATGCAACATCTGGCAAGAGCAGCTCCTGTCCAAAATACAGGTGGAAACACTAGCAACTCTCGGACGGACACCGCCAAACAGTTCAAGGAGCTGGGACCACCGGAGTTTTTTGGAAAGCCAAAACCACTTAAGGCGGAGACGTGGATAAAACAGATCAACAAGATATTTAATGTCTTAGGTTGCTCCAAGGAGGAAAAGGTTCCCTTTGCCACCTTCATGTTGCGGGCAGAGGCAGATTACTGGTGGGAATCTGTAAAGCGTACTCAACTTGCCACACTGAAGATGTCTTGGGAAAAGTTTCAAGAACTGTTCAACGATAAGTACTTTCCCGAAAGTATTCGTCACATGAAAGAGGTAGAGTTCATTAAACTGGAGCAAAACAACATGACCATGTCGTAGTACGAAGCCAAGTTTGTCGAGCTGTCCCGGTTTGTGTCCCATTTGGTTGATAATGAGGAGAGAATGACGCGAATATTTCTAAGAGGTTTGAAACACGAGATACGTCAATATCTTATCTCTCATAAACTATGTTTGTATTGAGGATGTTGTTAATAGGGCTTAGTTATTGGAGCGTATGATAATGAGTCAACCCAACCAAAAAGAGCGGTAGAAAAAATGATAATACCGGTGATAACTTGATCGTCAAGCGGTATGATAAGCGTGGAGGAATCAACATGCCGAAATGGTAACCGATTTCGGTGGTAATCATGGCCAAAGCAATAAGAATGGACATTTCAAGAAGAGGAGATCCAACAATGATGGAAAGACATCAGCATTAGCACCTGTTGTTAAGGAAGGAGAACGACCACCTATTATATGCTTCAAATGCAGAGGGAGGACACATCGGTCAAAGCGTGCAATGCCAGCCCAAAGCTTGTTATAATTGTGGAAGAGAAGGTCACCTAGCCCGATTTTGATTTTGTTCACAGAAGACAAGTTCGGCTAGGATGGAGGCACCAAAGGACTTGAGAAAAGCCAAAGCCCAGTGGTGCAAGGAGAGCGTTTGTCGTGACCTCCCGTGAAAGTAAGGAACCCGAATGAGGTCATCACGGGTAAGCTTATCATAAACTCTAGCGAAGTATATACCTTATTTGATACCGGTTCTACCCATTCCTTTCTTTCTCTTACTTGCGCTCAATGTTTAAATTTGACTCCAGAGAAATTGGACTTTGACTTATCTGTTGAAACTCCGTTGGGAGAAACCTTCATTACATCCACTATTTATAGGTCTTGTTTGGTTCAAATCGGTACCCCCACATTACCTGTCGATCTTATTTCATTGAAAATACTTGCATTTGATGTAATTCTAGGGATTGATTGGTTAACCACTCATCATGCAAAAATTAATTGTTTTCGTAAGGTTGTTAGCTTTCATATTCCTAATCAACCTATAATGCGAATTCAAGCAACCAAACCATTAAAATCAATCACTGTCATCTTAAGCCATAAAGCTATTCGTTTATTGAAAAATGGATGTCAAGCTTTCTTAGCTCATGTCATGGATCTAAACAAAAATACGTCAGTTTTGAATGATATTTTTATTGTTAATGAATTTCTTGACGTATTCCCTAAAGAACTTCCTAGCCTACCCCTAGAGCGTGAAATTAAATTTTGTATTGACCTTGAACCTGGTTCAAAACCTATTTCCAAAGCCCCATATCGAATGACTCCTATTGAACTTCAGGAGTTAAAGACCCAACTACAAGAATTGTTAGACATCGGTTTCATTCGTCCTGGTACTTCTCCTTGGGGTGCTCCTGTTTTATTCGTGAAGAAGAAAGATGGGAGTATGCGACTTTGTATTGATTATCGAGAGTTGAATCATGTCACCATCAAAAATAGGTACCCATTGCCACGTATTGATGACCTATTTGATCAGTTGCAAGGCGCCAAATTCTTTTCAAAGATTGATCTGCGTTCTGGATATCACCAATTGAAGATTAGAACCGATGACATTCCAAAGCGTTTTTCGAACTTCGATGCGGGCATTATGAATACCTAGTCATGTCTTTTGGATTAACTAATGCTCCCTTTGCCTTCATGGATATGATGAACCGAAAGTATTCAAGGAATATTTGGATCACTTTGTGGTCGTCTTTATTGATGACATCCTTATTTATTCCAAAAGCAGTGAAGATCATGAGCAACACTTGAGGCTGATACTTCAAAAGCTTCGTGAATATAAGCTTTATGCCAAGTTAAAGAAATGCGAGTTCTGGCTTGAGGAAGTAGCATTCCTTGGGCACGTGGTATCAAGTCACGGAATATCTGTTGACCCAGCAAAGATTGAAGCTATTCAAAGCTGGGAGAAACCTAAATCAGTTACCGAAGTACGTAGCTTTTTTGGCTTAGCTGGTTATTAACGGAGATTCGTAGAAGGGTTTTCTCGAATCTCTACTCCCTTAACTCAGCTGACTCGAAAAGATACAAAATTCGGTTGGAGTGAGGAATGCGAGAAGAGTTTTCAAGAACTCAAGAGCAGACCCATTTCAAGACACTGTTACGACAATACCATCCGGCTCGGGAGGATTTGTCATATCTGATGATGCTTGAGCAAAAGGTTAGGATGTGTTCTCATGCAACATGGGAAAGTCATAGCCTATGCCTCTCGAAAACTCAAAGAATATGAGAGGAATTATCCTACTCATGATCTAGAGTTGGCAGCTGTTGTCTTCGCACTTAAAATTTGGAGGCATTACTTGTATGGGGAGAAAGTGGAGATCTTTATGGATCATAAAAGCCTCAAATATTTCTTCACTCAAAAGGAACTAAACATGCGACAATGACATTGGCTTAAACTATTAAAAGATTATGATCATACCATCCAATACCATCCTGAAAAAGCGAACGTGGTAGCTGACGCATTGAGTACAAAATCATATGCGGTACGAGTGCGATATTGTCAACACAAAGGCCCATTTGTATGACTTGCAAAGGATGGAGATAGAGATAAAGACTCAGGGACCCAAGTGATGATGGCGAATATCTGAGTGGGAACCGACTTTAATTGATAAAGTTAAAAGTCGCTCAAGCTACTGAGACACGAGTCGGTGATGCATATGAGGAAGAAAATACAAGAAGGTGCTATCTTTGGAAGTAAGAATCGATGAAGAAGAAATACTTCGAGTCAACTCCAGACTTTGTGTTCCTAACGACCCTGAGTTAAAGTATAAAATCATGATGGAGGCGCACAATACACCGTTTTCAATCCATCCTGGGAGTACTAAAATGTATCATGATCTTCGACATACATTTTGGTGGGGTAATATGAAGAGAGAGATAGCGCTGTTTATCTCAAGGTGTTTAACATGTCAACGAGTCAAGGTGGAGCATCAAGTACCAAAAGGTCTATTGCAACAACTTGAAATTCCAGAATGAAAGTGGGAGCACATTACCATGGATTTCGTTACTGGTTTTCCCAAGATTTCTCAGGGTATAGATGCAATTTGGGTCATTGTTGATAGATTGACCAAGTCTGCTCATTTCTTACCTATACGAGAAAATTATACACTTGAACGTCTTGCTCGTATGTACATAAACGAGGTTGTAAGATTGCATGGTATGCCAGTATCCATAGTTTCTGATCGAGACCTAAGATTCACTTCACGATTTTAGGTTAGTTTGCAAAAAGCTATGGGCACGGATTTACGATTTAGTTCGGCATATCATCCTCAAACGGACGAACAATCAAAGAGGACTATTCAAACACTTGAAGATTTATTAAGACTCTGTGTCCTTGACTTCAAGGGAAGTTGGGACAAGTTCTTACCATTGGTGGAGTTTTCCTACAACAACAGTTATCAAACAAGCATTGGCATGGCTCCATTCGAAGCGTTGTATGGAAGAAAGTGGCGTTCTCCGGTATGGTGGGATGAGGTGGGTGAAGTAACGTTGTTGGGACCGGAGTTGGTACGTATGACTATGGAAAAGATTCAAACGATCCGACAACGTATAAAAACCTCACAAGACCGATAAAAGAGTTATGCTGATCTTCATCGAAAGGACGTGGAATTCGATATTAGAGATCATGTGTTGTTACTTGTTTCTCCATGGAAAGGAGTTACGAGATTTGGAAAGAGAGGAAAGCTCAATCCTCAATTTATTGGCACATTTTAATCCTCGATCGAGTAGGGATCGTAGCCTATAGACTTGCTTTATCGCAAGTATGTCTCGTGTTCATAATATTTTCATATATCCATGTTACGTAAATATGTGAAAAACCCGAACCACATTATTGAAAGTTAGAACCGATTTAAATAGCAAAAGATTTAACGTATGAAGAGGTTCTGTTCAAATCTTGGATAAGAAGGAACATATTCTACGCTCCAAGGTTATACCTCAAGTCAAAGTTTTATGGAGGAACCACGATGTTGAGGAAATGACCCGGGAGTTAGAATCTAAAATGAAATCAAGGTATCCTTACCTCTTCGATATACCAGTACATACCCTAATTTCGAGGGCTGAAATTTCATAAGAAGGGAGATTGTAAGACCCCAAATTTTATGAATAAAGATGAATTTTCTATAATTATCATTTTGAATGAATTTGATATAATGTTATAGTTGTGGGTAATATTTATAAATTTTGCAAAATCACGCAAGTTGTTTTATAATATTTGATTGGTGGGGAATATTCGTTTTAAGCAGGGAATATTAAATGCAATGGCAAGATAATCATTAAGTGGACCCCACAACGGAATTATTGTCGGATTGAGAAAATGACAAAAAATATTTTTATGAAAATAACGGTGGAAGTTTTATCATTAAGCTGTTGAAACACCCGATTGTTAAAAAA
Organism: Panax quinquefolius; assembly: GCA_020205615.1. Lineage (NCBI taxonomy): Eukaryota > Viridiplantae > Streptophyta > Magnoliopsida > Apiales > Araliaceae > Panax > Panax quinquefolius. Next base: position 60,339,037 of record CM035154.1, on the reverse strand, counting down.
TGCGAGAATACGGCGTGGTTGCATAAGTAGTAACACCGGTATTGATTATTGATGCTTACGTGATAAGTTATTCGGTTTTATTCAATTATTATCGATATTTTATATATTATTAAATAAATAATTGAGAGATAAAGTGTTATTAATATTATTATTTGCATTATTAACGATGTCAGAAGTTACGCCAAAGAGAGGTTTGGTCACCTAATTGCTCGCCAACAGGGAGAAATCCTAATAATGATGATAGTATTATTAATGTAATAAAACTGAAAAGCTTTTTATATAAAATAGAATACTTTTATAAAGTTATTTATTTTATTAGAAAATAATTAAAATATAATATATTTTATTATGCATAGTGTTTTGCATGGTAAAATCTTTTTATATAAAGCATGAATACTTTAATAAAGTTATTTGTTTTATTAGACAATAATTAGAATATAATATATTTTATTATGCATAGTATTTTTGCATAGTAAAATCTTTTATATAAAGCAGAATACTTTTATAAAGTTATTTGTTTTATTAGACAATAATTAGAATATAATATATTTTATTATGCATAGTGTTTGCATAGTGCTGTGATAGTGTTTGCAGATAGTAAAATCTTTTTATATAAAATAAAATACTTTTATAAAGTTAATTGTTTTATTAGATTTTAAATAAAAAATATATATATATATATATATATATTATATTTTATTGCATAGTATCCTTTCTATTTTCCTATAAATAGAATGCTTAGTTAGAATTGAAATCACACCAGAAATTCAGAGAATTCTCTTCTATAATCTTGAGCGTATTTCTTTAGAGTAAGAAGCTTTGAGTGTAGAGCATGTTTTCTTCAAGTATATCCCCCTACCCGTCGGAGTACTCTTCTTTATAAGCTTTGAGCGTATTTCTTTCGTATTCATGAAGAGAACTTCTGTTATTCCATTCCTTATTATTCTGTTGGAATAACCTGTTTATGCAAAGTACCGCATACATGGTGAAATTCTTCTATTATTCCATTCTTTATTATTTTGTTGGAATATCATGTCTGTGCGTATTACGCATGACTTGATTCCATTATTGATTATTCTGTTGGAATAACCTGTCTGTGCGGTCTATCACATGCTTGGTGAAGTCTTTTGTTATTCCATTCTCTATTATTCTATTGGAATATCCTGTCTGTGCGTTTACGCATGACCTGGTTCCATTATTTATTATCCTGTTGGAATATCTTGTCTGTGCGTTTATGCATGACGTGGTTCCATTATTTATTATTACATTGGAATAACACATGCGTCATGCGGTCTATCGCATGCATGGTGAATTCTTCGTTATTCCATTCTATATTATTACATTTGAATAACACATCATATGGATTACCACATGCATGGTGAATGACCCTTCGTATTCATTTTTTATTAAATTATGAAAATGATCTGTCTACGTGGATTACCGCATGACGGGTGAAAATCCATTGCAGTTTCATATATTCTATGATACTCGTTTGATTAAAATTTTGGCTTCTATACTCCATAAAATTAGTGGAATATCCTTGATATTTGCGCTTCATCCAGTATCTTTTCATGGAAAAATTCTTCTAAGCATTCTTGAATTTTACTCCACAAAGTAGTATCATGTTGATAATTTAGACATTATTGACTTCAGAATAAATTAACTTATAAATCTTTAAAATTTATTCTTGAACTTGTTTTTATTGAATTATTATGTCATTGTCATCATCCTCATGCTTATATTGTGATGAAAGTCATCTTTGGCTTACGTGCATAGATGGACTTGGTATAATTATGACCGAGGATTATTCAAATTATAATCATGACCGTAATGTTATAAATGATGTGGTAAAAGTCCTCGATGGCACTTGTGTAGTGTATTGACGGATAGTTTTGGTATGATTATGACCGAGGATTATTCGGTATAGTCATGACCATTGATAATTTAATGAATATCTTTGGCTCAAAAAGCGGGGATGACTCGATGATGTGGTTTATTTATTGTCGAGTCTCAAATGATAAAATTGATGAAAATATTTTAAATCATAGAAGATAGTAGATATCATGCTCTACTTGACTCTTCTAATGGATTGCTTATTCGATGCAGATTAAACTTGATGTTTATTGTATTTTATCAATTTAACATTGTTGAAGACTAATGATAATTTATTCGCATTATCTTAGTCATAATATTTCTTCTTGGGCTAGTTGAGCTCACCCTTTCTTTCTTTGTTCTCTTGAAATGAGAACGTGGTTTAGACTAGTCGGGGAATGGAGTGACGGTGATCGGATGATAGTATTAGTAGTCCTCACTATTTTGTTAAATAGTGTGACAATAAATGTATTGAGAACTCCTTTGAGTGTGGATATTGTCTAGATGACAATATTCTTATTAAAACTCTCAATTTATGTTTTGTCATATTTTACATGACTGTTGTATAATTAGTTTGTATTTGTATTCAGTATCTTGTATCTGACGACCCAAGATGGGTGATGTGTACCTATTTTGGGGGCGTCACAACAGTGATGCTTCAGGCAAAGGGTTAGGATGTGTTCTCATGCAACATGGGAAAGTCATAGCCTATGCCTCACGACAACTCAAAGAATATGAAAGGAATTATCCTACTCATGATCTAGAGTTGGCTATAATCATTTTTGCACTTAAGATTTAGAGGCATTACATATGGAGAGAAGGTGGAGATCTATACGGATCATAAAAGCCTCAAATATTTCTTCACTCAAAAGGAACTCAACATGCGGCAACGACGATGGCTTGAGTTATTGAAAGATTATGATCATACCATCCAATACCATCCTGGAAAAGCGAATGTAGTAGCTGTGAAACCCCAAATTTTACGAATAAAGATTTAATTTTATCGAAATATTTTTTTGAATATTATTGTGTGGATTTGCGATAATGTTATAGTTGTGGGTAGTATTTATAAATTTTGCAAAGTATGCAAGTTGTTATATAATATTCGATTGTTCGGGGAATATTTTTTTTGTCAGGGAGTATCTGTACGATGGTACAATCATTGGTGGACCCCACAATGGAATTATTGTCGGATTAAGAAAACGACAAAAATATTTTATAAAAATAACGGCGGAAGTTTTACTGAATTAAAAGCATTGAACAACTTCGGTAGTAAAAAAATGCGATAATACGCGTGGTTTGCATAGTAGTACACAGGATTGATTATTGATGCTTACGTGAGAAGTCACTTAGTTTTGTTCAATTATTGCTATAGTAATTGTTGCATAGTATCTCACGTTATTTGATTCAATTATTGTCGATATTTTATATATTATTAAATCAATAATTGATATGATAGAGTTATTAATATTATTATTTGCAATATTAACGATGTTTAGAAGTTTTGCCAAGGAGAGGTTTGGTCACCTAATTGCGCGTCAATAGGGAGAAATCCTTATTGGAAAGCCCCCTCTTTCCTGGGAATGATTTGGTCGATTAATATTGTGAATTATAATAATGATGATAAATGTTGCTAAATATATTGAGATGTCTTTTTATGAAGTCACGGAAGTTTATATATATAAATATTATATATATAAATTTTGTTTTATTAGTATTATTAATGTAATAAAAATGTAAAAGCTTTTTATACAAAAGCAGAATATTTTTATAAAGTTATTTGTTTTATTAGACTATAAATAGAATATATTATATTCTATTATGTATAGTGTTTTGCATAGTAAAATATTTTTATATAAAATAGAATACTTTTATAAAGTTATTTGTTTTATTAGACAATAATTAGAATATATTATATTTTATTATGCATAGTGTTTGCAGATAGTAAAATCTTTTTATATAAAATGAATACTTTTATAAAGTTATTTATTTTATTAGACAATAATTAGAATATATTATATTTTATTATGCATAGTATTTGCATAGTGCTGCATATAGTATTTCAGATAGTAAAATCTTTTATATAAAATAGAATACTTTTATAAAGTTATTTATTTTATTAGACTATAAATAGAATATATTATATTTTATTTAAAAGATTTTGTTTTATTAGAATATTTTATTAATACTGCATAGTAAATCAATATGGACCATCCGTTTAAAAGTAAATCAATCTGGACCGTTTATGAATTAGTTACTATTCAGTCCATTCTCCTATAAATAGAAGCTCATTCCTTCATTATTTCTTACGAATTCACTGAAACTCTAGAGAGAGAAACTATAGAGAGAAAGAAGAAAAGTATTCTGCTACTTCACTACTCCTATATCTAGTTTCTTCTAAGGTAAGAGGTATTATTTCTTTCGTATTCATGAAGAGAACTTCTGTTATTCCATTCTTTATTATTCTATTGGAATAACCTGTATACGTGGGCTACCCTATACTTGGTGAAATTTTTCTGTTATTCCATTCTTTATTATTATGTTGGAATAACCTGTATATGGAAAGTACCGCATACATGGTGAAATTCTTCTATTATTCCATTCTTTAGTTGGAATATCCTGTCGGTGCGTATTACGCCTGACATGGTTCCATTAATTATTATTCTGTTGGAATAACCTGTCTATGCGGTCTATCGTATGCATGGTGATTTCTGTTGTTATTCCATTCTTTATTATTCTGTTGGAATATCCCGCTTGCAAAAATTTTGACCGACTGGTTTCGTTCTTTATTATTACGCCGGAATATCACATGCGTGCGTTTACGCATGACTGGTTCCATCCTTTATTATTACATTGGGAATAACACATGCATGCGATCTATCGCACGCATGGTGAATCTTTCTGTTATTCCATTCTTTATTATTCTGTTTGAATAACCTGTCTACGTGGATTACCACATGCATGGTGAATGATCCCTTGTATTCATTCTTTATTAAATTGTGGAAATGATCAGTATACGTGGATTACCGCATGGCGGACGAAAATCCATTTGCAGTTTCATATATTCTATTATACTCATTTGGTTAAAGTTTTGACTTCTATACTCCATGAAATTAGTGGAATATCCTTGATATTTGCGCTTCATCCAGTATCTTTTCATGGAAATATTCTTACGAGCATTCTTGAATTTTACTCAACAAAGCGAAGATCGTGTTGACAATTTGAAGCGTTATTGAATTCGGATAAATTAATTCTTGAACTTGTTTTATTGGATTCTTATATCATTGTCATCATCCTCATGCTTATATTATGTTGAAAGTCATCTGTGGCCTGTTGTGCATAGATGGACTTGGTATGATTATGACCAGGGATTTTCGGTATAATCATGACCGTAATGTTACAAATGATGTGGTAAAAGTCCTCATTGGCCCGTAGTGCATTGATGGACAGTTATTGGCATGATCATGACCATTGATGAATACACGAATATCCTTGGCACGTAGTGCATGGATAATTTGTGGTTGTGATACTAATGAATATCCTTGGTCGTACTGCAGGGATGAAGTGGATTATTTATTAAGATGAGTCTCAGCGATAAAAGTGATGAAAAACCTTTTTAAATTATAAAAGATAATAGATTTTATTCTCTACTTGACTCTTTTAATGGATTGCTTGTTCCGCTGCAGTTAAACTTGATGTTTGTTATATTTTATCAGTTTAACATTGTTGAAGACTAACGATAATTTATTCTACATTATCTTAGTCATAATATTTCTTACTGGGCTAGTTGAGCTCACCCCTTTCTTTCACTGTTCTCTTCAGGAAATGAGAACGTAGCCGGGATTAGTCGGGGAACGGAGTGATGGTCCAGTGAAGTTCGTGGAGTTATCCAGGTTTACACCTCATTTGGTAGAGAATGAGGAATGTATGACGCGGATGTTTTTGAGAGGCCTAAAACCCAAAATTCGTCAATATCTTATTTCTGAAAAATTTTCTCTATATTCAGATGTTGTGAACAGGGCTCAATTATTAGAGTGAGATAATGAGTCTATTCAACCGAGGGACCCCAACCAAGGTCATACCGGTGGTAGTAGTCATCGGAGCAATGATAACCAGCGGGGAGAAAAATATCCGGACAAAAGTGGTAACCACTCTGGTGGTTATCGAGGCCATGATAGTAGAAGAGGTGAGTCAGGGGGAGACTTCAAAAAGAGAAGGTACAATAATAACAATGTGAAGACGTCAGCACCAGCATCAACTGTTCCTGGGGAAGGAGAACGACCACTAGTTGTATGTTATAAATGCGGGAAAGAGGGAAACATCAGCCCAAACTGCCCACATCAATTCAAGGTATGTTATAACTGTGGAAAGGAAGGTCATATAGCTCAAGATTATCCTGTAGCGAAACCAAGTCCAGCAGGAATGGTGAATCCAAAGGCTGTCCCAAATAAGTCAAAGTCAGCGGTTCTTGGAAGAGCGTTTGTCGTGACTGCCCAAAACGCGAGGAATCCAAACGAGGTGATCACGGGTAAGCTAATTATAAAATCTTGCGAAGTTTATACCTTATTAGATACCGGTTCTGCCCATTCTTTTATCTCTCCTATTTGTGCTCAACATTTGAACTTGACTCCGGAGAAATTAGACTTTGACTTATCTGTTGAGACTCCGTTAGGAGAAACTTTAATTACATCCATTGTTTATAAATCTTGCTTGATCCAAGTTGGCACCAACACTTTACCAGTTGATCTTATCTCTTTAAAGATACTTGCATTTGATGTGATTTTAGGGATTGATTGGTTAACTACTCATCATGCCAAAATTGATTATTTTCATAAGGTTGTTAATTTTCATATTCCTAGCCAACCTATTATTCAAATTCAAGCAACCAAACCACTAAAATCAATCAATGTCATATCAAGCCATAAATCCATTCGTTTATTAAAAAATGGATGTCAAGTTTTCTTAATCCATGTTACGAATTTAAAAAAAAATATGTCAGATTTGAATAATATTTTTGTTGTTAGTGAATTTCATGACGTATTTCCTGAAGAACTTCCCGGTCTACCCCCAGAATGTGAAGTTGAATTCTTTATTGACCTTGAACCTGGTACAAAACCCATTTCTAAAGCCCCATATCGAATGGCTCCTATTGAACTTCAGGAGTTAAAGGTCCAACTACAGGAGTTGTTAGACATCGGTTTCATTCTTCCTAGTACATCTCCCTGGGGTGCTCCTGTTTTATTCGTAAAGAAAAAAGAAGGGAGTATGCGACTTTGTATTGACTACCAAGAATTGAACCATGTCACCATCAAGAATAGGTATCCGCTACCTCGTATTGATGATCTTTTCGACCAATTTCAAGGAGAACAATTCTTTTCAAAGATCGATCTTCGTTCTGGATATCATCAGCTGAAGATTAAAACTAAGGATATTCAGAAGACTGCCTTCAGAACTCGGTACGGGCATTATGAATTCTTAGTCATGTCTTTTGGATTGACTAATGCTCCCCTTTGCTTTCATGGATATGATGAATCGTGTGTTCAAGGAATATTTGGATCAGTTCTTTGTTGTCTTTATTGATGACATCCTCATCTATTCCAAAAGCCGTAAAGATCATGAGCATCATTTAAAGCTGGTACTTCAAAGGCTTCCTGATAACAAGCTATATGCCAAGCTAAAGAAATACGAAGTTCGGCTTGAGGAAGTAGCATTCCTTGGGCACGTGGTGTCAAAACATGGAGTATCTGTTGACCCGACGAAGATTGAAGTAATACAAAGTTGGGAGCAAGCAAAAGTCGATGATCAAGTACGTAGCTTCTCGGGCTTATTGGTTATTATCGAGATTTGTGGAATGATTTTCTCGAATCGCTACTTCGTTAACTCAGCTGACTCGAAAAGATACAAAATTTGTATGGAACGAGGAATGCGAGAAGAGTTTCCAGGAGCTCAAGAGGAGACTGATTTCGGTTCCTGTTCTGACAATACCATCTGGTTCGGATGGATTTGTTATCTACAACAATGCTTTAGGCAAATGGTTAGGATGTGTTCTCATGAAACATGGGAAAGTCATAGCCTATGCCTCGTGATAACTTAAAGAATATGAGAGGAATTATCCTACTCATGATCTGGAGTTGGAAGCAGTCGTTTTCAAGTTGAAAATCTGGAGACACTACCTATATGGGGAGAAAGTGGAGATTTATACGGATCATAAAAGCCTCAAATATTTCTTCACCCAAAAGGAACTCAACATGCGACAATGACGTTGGCTCAAGCTGTTGAAAGATTATGACCATACCATTCAATATCATCCTGGAAAAGCAAACGTGGTAGCTGACACATTGAGTAGAAGATCGTATGCAGGTACGAGTGCGATGTTGTTAACACAAAGACCCATTTTATACGACTTACAAAGGATGGAGATAGAGTTAAAGGCTCCAAGTACCCACGTAATGATATCAAATATATGAGTAGAACCGACTTTAATCAATAAATTTAAAGCTGCTCAAGCCACAGACCCAGAGCTGATGCGTATGAAGAAGAAATTACAAGAAGGTATTATTCCAGAAGCAAGAATCGATTAAGAAGGAATACTTGAGTCAACTCTAGACTTTGCATTCCTAACGATTACGACTTGAAGCATAGAATCATGATGGAGGCACATAACACACCATTTGCAATCCATCACGGGAGTACCAAAATGTATCATGATCTTGACATACATTTTGGTGGAACAATATGAAGAGAGAGATCGCGGAGTTTATCTCGAGGTGTTTAACTTGTCAACGTGTAATGGCGAGCATCAAGTGCCAAAGGGTCTATTGCAACCACTTGAGATTACGAAATGGAAGTGGGAACACATTACCATGGATTTCGTTCACGGGTCTTCCCAAGGTTTCTCAAGGCATAGATGCGATTTGGGTTATTGTTGATAGATTAACTAAGTCCGCTCATTTCTTGCCGATATGGAGACTTATTCCTTGAACGTCTTGCTCAGTATATGACGTGAATGAGATTGTGAGATTGCATGGCATGCTAGTATCCATAGTTTTGGATTGTGACCCAAGATTCACTTCACGATTTTGGGTTAGTTTGCAGAAAGCTATGGGCATGGATTTATGATTCAGTTCGGCATACCATCCTTAAACAGACGGGCAATCAGAAAGGACTATTCAAATTCTTGAAGATCTATTAATACTATGTGTCCTAGATTTCAAAGGAAGTTGGGATAAGTACTTGCCATTGGTGGAATTCTCCTACAACAACAGTTATCAAGCAAGTATAGGCATGGCTCCATTCGATGAGTTGTATGGACGAAAGTGTCGTTCTCCAGTATGCTGGGACGAGGTGGGTGAAGCAACGTTGTCGGGACCAAAATTGGTACGTATGACTACGGAAAAGATTCACATGATCCGGCAACGTATACAAACCTCACAAGATCGACAAAAGAGTTATGCGGATCTTCATCGAAAGGACGTGGAATTTAATATTGGGGATCATGTATTGTTACGTATTGCTCCATGGAAGGGAGTTACAAGATTCAGAAAGAAAGGAAAGCTTAATCCACGATTTGTTGGTCCATTTGAGATTCTTGACTAAGTAGGAAATGTGGCCTATAGACTCGCATTACCTCCAAGCATGTCTCGTGTTCATAATGTTTTTTACATATCTATGCTTCGTAAATATGTGAAAGACCCAAACCACACTATTGAGTTAGAACTAGATGAGATAGCTGAAGATTTAACGTGCGAGGAGGTACCTGTCAAGATCTTGGACAGGAAGGAGCATGTCCTACGCATAAATGTTATACCACAAGTCAAAGTTTTGTGAAGGAACAATGCTATTGAGAAAATGACCTGGGAGTTTGAATCAGAAATGAAAGCGAGGTACCCTCACCTTTTTGAAACACCAAGTACGTATGTCAATTTCTAAGACGAAATTTCCTAAGGAGGGAAGGTTGTAATACCCCAACTTTTTATAAATAAAATTGAATTTCCTCTATTCATTATTTTGAAATAGTAAGGGGTGGATTTGATTAATGTGGTTAGTTATGGGTAAAATGTGCAAATTTTATAAAATAAACAAGTGGTTATAAAATATTCATTATTGTCGGGGAATATTCGTTTAGTCGTGGAATATTCTTGTTGTCGGGGAATATTCGTATGACAGAGCAACCATTTGTGGGCCCCACAACGGAAAATTGTTGGATGAAGAAAATGAAAAGTATGAGTTTTTTTTATAAATAACGACGTAGTTGTTACCGTTAACACTATTAGAATACACGGTGGTAAAGTACGTGAATGTCTGGCGTGGTTGCCGCGAAGAAGCATGCGGTATTGCACAATATTTTTGGATTATTGATTCTTACGTAAGAAGACACTACTCAATAATTGTTACAATAATTAATGTTCAATATTTTATTTTATTGAATCAATAATTGCTATGTTGATATTTTATATTATTATTGTTTTAATAATTGTCACTGCACAGTATTTCCCATTATCAGATCAATAATTCATATCATTTGAATAATATTATTAGATAGCATTATTGGCAATGTCTAAGGAAGTTCTGTCCAAGAAAGGGGTTTGTTCACCTAATTGCGCACTAGTAAGGAGAAATCCTTATCGGAAAGCCTTCTCTTTCCTAGGAACGACCTGGTTGTCATTATTATGATTTTATAATATTATGTGTGAATAATTAATTATTGATTTATATGATATGGAAATATTTATTTTATGTGTTTATAAATGAAGGAATTAATGTTGAGGTGTTTTATCAGTATTTTGTCAGAATGTAGGTATTAAAAATCATCCGTATGTTGATTTCGGTCATTTTCTGTTTGAAATTTAGAAAAACTTTCTTCTACAAAGTTGTAGAGAATTAAATTTTATATGGAATGGACATAGAATTCATATTTTTCTGATAAAAGGGCTATTTATTATGAATTATTAAAATTTTGAAAAAAAATGTTTTTAATTAAAAACATGGGTGGGCTCCACTTTTATTTTTTTATGGAAAAATGCTGAAATTTCAAAGTGGTGTGCGTGAATGGAAAGGGTAGAAGCCACCGGTAGCAGGTTAGTCTGCTTTGGCGTTCTGGAATTTTCCTATAAATAGGGTGCTTAGGTTAGAATTGAAAATCACACTAGAATCAGAAGTTTTCTCTCTCTATAATATCGAGCGTATTTTTGTGATAATTTAGATACTTTGAGAGTTGATAAGCAGTGCAAGTTTTCTTCAGCATTATATCAGATATTTCAGTTAGAAGTACTATTCTTTTGATGTAAGAGATGTTATTTTCTTCGTAAATGATGTTATTTCTTTCAATATCATTATACCAAAATTTTGGTATGAATTTTATTATGAAATTTTTACCTTTTTCGTGTCGGGATTACTATTCACGTATACGACACAATTCACGGATACGGTACTATTCACGAATATGGCACTATTCACGAATACGACACTATTCACAGAAAAATGAAATTTTCTCTTCTTTTGTCCAAGATGTCTATTATGGTAACTATCTTTGATTGTATCCATGTTTTGATTTTCATTCTTGAATTTTACTCCACTATGATTTATTATGGAGTATTTTTGAACTTGGATTATCTAAAGTACAAATCCCTAATTTTTATCCTTTTATCTCTCTGGATTCGTTTCTTTAAAATATTTTTCATCATCCTCAGTCCTAAATGATGATATAACTGAATATCTTTGGCCTGTAGTGCAAAGATAAATGATTACCTAATGAATATCTTTGGCCCGTGGTGCAAAGATGGACAGGTGTTGAGATGAACATGATCAACTGGTGATACAAATGAATATCTTTGGCCCGTAAAGCAAAGATGAATATTTGGTTCAAGATGTATATTGATTGTTGTTACAGAGATAAAATATTGATGATGGACTTTTAAATCATAGAAGATAATAGATTTCATTCTCTACTTAACTCTTCTAATAAATTTTTATTTTTCTTTGCGAATATTGATCTAAAACTTGTTGTCCATTATATTTTATCGATTTATCAAGGCTAACGATAATTTATTTTACATTATCTTAGTCAAAATATTTTTTACTGGGCTAATTGAGCTCACCATTTTCCTTTTTGTTTCATTTTTCTTCTCAGGAGGCGAGAATTAGGCTTGGCAAAATATGGTTATGGGTTGGTTTTGGTTTTCAAAATATGGTTATGGTTCCATTTATTAACTAAAATCATATTAACCATTTTTAATATGGGTTATGTGGGTTGGAACTATATGGTTATGGTTAAAAACCATATTAATCATTTTAAAATATTTTGACTTTTAAACATAACTTTTGGAAAATGAAATTGTGGATCGCACAATTAAATTAATTAAGTAATAATATGATATAAAAATTATTAATATAAATAATAAAATGCTAAAAAACTATACTAATAAAATTTTAAACAAGTAGTACTCCATGATCGTCATATATTTATATTAATTATGTAAAATTATGTTTGAAATATTTTAATTATTGGTGATTTATTTGAATTAATTATTTAAATTTATTATACTTTCACCCTAATTAAGATTATATAAATTGATAATAAGGATAAAATAGTAAAATATTATATTCGGACCTATTATAAAAATTGATTATCAAACAACTCTTTTATATTTAATTAAACTCTATTTGAAAACCTTAATAAATATTTGTATTTTATATAGAACCTCAATTTTAATAAACTTTCATTACACGATTTTATCAAATAGTAAAATTTTAATTATTTATTTGTTTAAGAATCTAAACATAGTCTAAAAATACATTATTTGTGTGGTTAGATAGAGGAATGAAATGTGATACTGTAATGGTAAATAGTTCCATCTCCTTAGACCTTAAGATGAAATGAATGAAACAAGGAAGAAAAAAATTCTCTAAAAGAAAGAAAGAAAGTTGAATTGAGCTATTTATTTATTTAAGTAAAGCAGGACTGCGTTGTTTTAATTCATCAATGTGCCATGGCCCATGAGTGTTGATTTTTTTATAAAAGTGTACACATTAATGCTTTGATGATTATGGGAATGGAATATGGGTTAAAAATGGTTAACCAGTTAATTAACTATATTTGTTTTAAAAAATATGGGTCCAAACTTTAACCAACCTGAATAAATAAAAATGGTTAACCAACCTATGTGGTTTCAGTTAATATAGTTTGACCCAACAGTTAACTAATTATATTGCCAGGTCTAGCGAGAATATAGCAAGAACTAGTCGGGGGGTATAGAGTGATGTTTCAAGATAGTTGTTTTAGCAATCCTCACTATTTTGTAAAATAGTGTATCAATAATTGTAATGAGAATTTTATTTGAGTGTAGATATTGTCTAGAAGATAATATTTGTATTTAAACTCACAGTATGTGTTGTTGTATTTTGCACGACAATTGTAAAATAAAGTTGTAGTTATTTTCTGTACCATGTATTTGGCGACTCAAAATAAGTTGTGTGGACCTGTTTTGGGGGTGTCACAATATTGGTTAATTAACCAAAAATTAACTTTATGTTAACCACTGGCCTAGGATTTGATATCGCTAAATAGTGCATGTTTGACATCGAATTTTTGATATTTTTGAACTTTAAATACATTAGGATTTTGTTCTTCGAAATTGAAATTTATCTAGGCACACTTAGAAGGGGGGGGGGGGGGTTGAATAAGTGTGGAAGCAATCTATGACCAATTTTTAAACTTTAAATTAAACTATTAATTTCAGGCTACTATAATTGTAAGACCCCAACTTTTATGAATAAAGAATAATTTTTTAGAAATATATTTTTGAATATTATGGTGTGGATTTGATATAATGTTATAGTTGTGGATAATATTTACAAATTTTACAAAGTAAGCAAGTGGTTATATAATATTCGATTGGTCGGGGAATATTTTCTTTTTAACAGGGAATATTTGTACGACGACACAATCATTGGTGGACCACACAATGGAAGTATTGTCGTAGTTAGAAAACGACATAATTATCTTTTTATAAAAATAACGACGAAAGTGTTACCGTTAAAATTGTTGAACTACCCGGTAGTAAAAGTACAATAATACGCGTGGTTCCATTCTTTATTATTATGTTAGAATAACCTGTCTATGCGAAGTACCGCATACATGGTGAAATTCTTCTGTTATTCCATTCTTTTTTCTCATTGGAATAACCTTATGCATGCGATCTATCGCATGCCAGTAAATTTTGTTGTTATTCCATTCTTTATTATTACGTTGGAACATCACATGCATGCGGATTACGCATGATTGGTTCCATTCTTTATTATTTTGTTGGGAATAACTCGTATGCATGCCGTCTATCACATGCTTGGTGAATTCTTACGTTATTCCATTCTTTATTATTACATTGGAATAACTTCGTCATGTGGATTAACACATGCATGGTGAATGATCCTTCGTATTCATTTCTTATTAAATTGTGGAAATGATGCATCTACGTGGATTACCGCATGGCGGGCAAAAATCCATTTTGATTTCATATATTCTATTATACTCGGTTGGTTAAAGTTTTGGCTTCTATACTCCATGAAATTAGTAGAATATCACCGGATATTTGCACTTCATCCAATATCTTTTCATGGGAATATTCTTACGAGCATTCTTGAATTTTACTCCACAAAGAAGTATCATGTTGACAATTTGGGACGTTATTGATTTTGGATAAACTAAAATTTTAAATCTTTAAAATTTATCCTTAAACTTGTTTTATTGAATTATTATGTCATTGTCATCATCCTCATGCTTATATTGTGATGAAAGTCATCTTTGGCTTACGTGCATAGATGGACTTAGTATGATTATGACCAGGGATTATTCAAGATAATCATGACTTGTAATGTTATAAATGATGTGGTAAAAGTCCTCGATGGCACCGTAGTGCATTGATGGGACGCTTTTGGTATGATTATGACCATGGATTATTCAGTATAGTCATGACCATTGATGATTTAATGAATATCCTTGGCCCATAGTGCAGGGATAACTCGATGATGTGGTTTATTTATTAAGCCGAATCTCAGAGATAAAAATTGATGAAAACATTTTAAATCATAGAAAATAGTAGATATCATGCTCTACTTGACTCTTCTAATAGATTGCTTATTCTGCTGCAGTTAAACTTGATGTCTATTATATTTTATCAGTTTAACATTGTTGAAGACTAATGATAATTTATTCTGCATTATCTTAGTCATAATATTTCATACTGGGCTAGTTGAGCTCACCCTTTTGCTTTCATTGTTCTCTTTAGGAAATGAGAACGTAGTCGGGACTAGTCAGGGAACGGAGTGATGAATAGAGAGATGGTGTATTAGTAGTTCTCACTATTCTATAAAATAGTGTGACAATAAATGTAATGAGGACTCTATTTGAGAGTGGATATTGTCTAGAAGGCAACATTCCTGTTTAAACTCTCAGTTATGTTTTATCGTATATTACACGACGGTTATATAATTAAGTTTGTATTTGTATTCTGTACCATGTATTTGGCGACTCAAGATGGGTGATGTATACCTATTTTGGGGGCGTCGCAGTTGGTATCAAAGCTTATGGATGTGATCCTTGGTTGAGATGTGAGACAAGAACTAGGAGGGGAGAGACGGGGAATTCCTTCGCTAGTATGACCTACCTAAGTTTATTTGGTATTTAATTGGTCGATCGGAGTATAGGGATAATATGTGATATGATAATTAACCCTTGTTTTGTGGCACTATTTGAAAATGGCATCCGAAAATGTTGAGATAAGCAATGAAGCACATAAGACCGTTGAGTCACCACAGATTAATACCCAGGACAATGTGGAACATGAAGACAATAATCCTCAGGTAAACAACAACGATCAAATGATGAACGATGGGATGTTGAGAGGTTTTATGCAATTCATGTAACATCAAGCGAAGGCGGCTCCTATCCAAAATGCAGGTGGAAACACTGATAACTCTCGGACGGTCACCGCTAAGCAGTTCAAGGAGCTGGGACCACCGGAGTTTTTTGGATCAATCAACAATTCCTGTCCACAATCATATGAATAACTCATAATCATAATTGTGATTCTAAATTCCTCTTCGCAACCAAGACGAAGATAATTTTCATCACCTATCTTCACCTGAAACATCAAAAATCATGGTTATACCAAATCACAATTCCTGCTCATAATCATACTAATAAATTCATCTTTGCACTACGACTAAAGATATTCATTAACAATTTATTCTTTGCACAACAGGCCAAAGACATACACCTGTATTTTAGAGGAGTCAAGTAGAGCATGATATCTACTATCTTTTATGAATTAAAAGTGTATAATCAATATTTTATCGCTGAGACTCAGCTTAATAAATAATCAACATCATTGAATCATCCCTGTACTATGGCCAAGGATATTTATGTAATCATCAATGGTCATGATTATACCGAATAATCCCTGGTTATAATCATACCAATAACTGTCCGTCAATGCACTACGGGCCAATGAGAACTTTTATCACATCATCTATAACATTATGGGTCATGATTATACCGAATGATCCATGGTCATAATCATACCAATAAACAGTTCATCTATGCACATAAGCCAAAGATACTCATCAATCAATAGTTCATCTTTGCACGTAAGCCAAAGATATACAACTGTAAAACCAATAATCAACAGTCCATCTTTGCACGTAAGCCAAAGATCACTTTCATCATAATATAAGCATGAGGATAATGACAATGATATAAGCATTAATCAAACGAAAACAAGGATAAATATTAAAGACTTTAAATTTATCCAAATATTATCAATCACTTAATAAACTCATAATCTAATATTATTAATATTATAACAATATTTTAATCACTTCTTAAACTTATAAACAATTTATTTCAATTGTTTACACTTTACCAAATAATGCATTTAATCATTCAAAATGTCATACTCATAAGATTTCATCACCAATGATCAAATCCTCATCAAAAATCAGATATACCCTATATAGGATTCCCAAGCTATAAAATCATATTTTCCAATTTTGTTACTTCACATAACATATTTAATTCATTTACTCATAACTAGTTCATTTTATGAAAATAGCAAATCGGTCCCAAAAATATTTCTTTTCGGGATTTAATGTAATATAGTCCCATATTGAACATATATTTTTCTCAGAATTTTTAAAATTCATTTACTATTTTTCATATGGCCAAAACTGCCTAATATTTAGACATTTATCATAAATTGTACTTTTGTCTAAAAATTCCAAAATTTTCAGGGTATACTCCTGTTATATACATGTACTCCAAATAAAAATTTCACCAATTTTGGAGTTAACCACAAGGAGTTATAAGGGTTTACTTTTAAAATAGTCTTTTCTCATAAAATTCATAACTCTTAATCTATACATCCAAAAATCGCCATCTTTGGACACAATATAGAAAACTCATCAAATTATCATTTAAATTTTTTTCAGAATTTTTGAGGGTCAAAAAAATTATGAAACTGCAAATAGATTTTTACTCGCATTATGCAGTAATCCACGTAGATGATCATTACCATAATTTAATAAAGAATGAATACGAAGGATCATTCACCATGCATCTGTAATCACATAGGCATGAGTTATTCCAATGTAATAATAAAGAAGGGAATATGAGAAGAATTCACCATGCATGTGATAGACGCACGTAAAGGTTAATCCCAATAGAATAATAAAAGAATGGAACCGGTCACGCCGTAATCCGCATTGCACGGGATATTCCAACGAGAATAATAAAGAATGGAATAACAATGAATTCACCGGGCATACGATAGTAGCATATACAAGTTATTCCAATAAAATAATAAATAATGGAATAATAGAAGAATTCACCAAGCATGTGATGTAATCGCATGCACAAAGTTATTCCAATGAGAATAATAAAAAAAATGGAACTGAGTCACGCGTAATCCGCATGCATGAGGATGTTCCAACAGTAATAATAAAGAATGGAACCAGGTCATGCGTAATCCTCACAGACAGGATATTCCAACAGAATAATAAAGAATGGAATAACAGAAGAATTTCACCATGTATGCGGTACTTTGCATAGACTGATTATTCCAACATAATAATAAAGAATGAAATAATAGAAGAATTTCACCATGTATGTAGTACTTCGCATATACAGGTTATTCTAACAAAATAATAAAGAATGGAATCACAAAAGCTCTCTTCATGAATACGAAAGAAATAATACCCCTTACTATAATAATAGTATCCCTTACCTTAGAAGAAAATTGGATACTGGAATAGTGAGGTAGCAGACTTCTCTTCTTCTTTCTCTCTATAATTTCTCTCTATAATAATTGCTTTAAAGCTTTAGTGAATTGGTGAGAAATGAAGGAAGAATGAGCTTCTATTTATAGGAAAATATAGTTTCGATAATTGCACGTTTTGGGGCTCGAAATATTATAGTACAATACCTTCAACTTTTCTTTCATTCTTAATTTAGTCCTGCAAGTATTATCAAACTTGCACCACCTCCCCTAATAGTAAATAATGTGAATCAATAGTTCAATCATGTGAATCAATAGTTATAATAATGTGAAAATACGAATTACAGTATAGTACCTCCATCTATACCTCCATTTTTAACCTAGTCATGCAAGTATTATCAATCTTGCACCAACTCCCCTAATAGTAAAAGAATGTGAATCAATAGTACACACATGTGAACAAATAGTTATAATCATGTGAATTAATAGCAATTAATTCCTCATTTATCCGACATTAATTACCTGATTTGGTCAATTATAACTTCCAGACATCAATTAATATCGAAATAAATGTCGATTTCCACTAACACTAATAATTCCAACACAATGGAACTATTTTTCTCAAAAATTTCATTTTTGAAATTTCGAAGTTTGACTTTTTCCAAAAAAGTCAGCTATTGACCGAGAAATTTTTTGTGTTTATAGTCTATTTCTACTAATTTCATCGTTTCAAACTCAAATATCACGTCCGCGTCTCCAAATTCAACTCCAAACTCAAATTCGATTTTTAATAACATTCATCATTAATATTATAACTCACAATATTTAACAAACGGTCATTCCGGAAAGGGGGCTTCCGATAAGGATTTCTCCTTATTGGCGCGCAATTAGGTGACCAAACCTCTCCTTGACAGAACTTCTAGACATTGTCAATATTGCAAATAATAATATGAATAACTTTGTCGTCTCAATTATTGATTTAATAATATAAAATATTGTGACAATAATTGAATAAAACCGAGTGACTTCTCACGTAAGCATCAATAATCAATACCATGTGCTACTATGCAACCACGCGTATTACTGTACTTTTACTACCGGTTATTTTATGACAACTTGCTTACTTTGAAATTTTTTCACATATCACCCTTAACTTTAAACTTTTATCTATTTAACTATTTACCAAAATAGAAAAATTGAATACTTTTATTTCATTAAATTCAGGATCTCACAGAGTTCATCAAGCTTGAGCAAAATAATATGGACCGTAGCACGAAGACGAAGCTAAGTTTCTTAGAGTTGTCTCGGTTTGCGTCCCACTTGGTTGATAATGAGGAGAGAATGACGCGAATGTTTCTAAGAGGTTTGAAACCCGAGATACGTTAATACCTTATCTCTCATAAACTGTGTTTGTATTCAGATGTTGTGAATATGGCTCAGTTATTGGTGCGCAAAAATGAGTCAACCCATCCAAGAGAGAAACGCTGGCAAGTCGATAATACCCGTGGTAGCAATCATCGAAGCGGTGACAACAAACGTGGAGGCAATCAACATGCCAGAAATGGTAATCACTTCGGTGGTAATCATGGCCATGAAAATAAGAGTGGACATTTCAAGAAGAGGAGATTCAATAATGATGGAAATACGTTAGTACCAAAGCACCTGTTGTTAAAGAAGGAGAACGACCACCGGTCGTATATTACAAATCTTGAGGGGAAGGACACATAAGTCCAAACTGCATGATGCAGTCCAAAGCATGTTACAATTGTTGAAAAGAAGGTCACCTTGCCCGATTTTATCGTGCACCAAAGTCAAGTCCAGCTGGGATGGAGGCATCAAAGGGTGTCCTAGACAAGACAAAACCGGTAGTTCAAGGGAGAGCGTTTGTCGTAACCTCCCAAAAAGCGAGGAATCCGAACGAGGTGATCACGGGTAAGCTAATCATAAACTCTAGCGAAGTTTATACTTTATTTGATACCAGTTCTACCCATTCCTTTATTTCTCCTACTTGCGCTCAATGTTTAAGTTTGACTCCAGAGAAATTAGACTTTGACTTATCTGTTGAAACTCTGTTGGGAGAAACCTTCATTACATCCAAGGTTTATAAGTCTTATTTGATTTAAATCGATAACCGCACGTTACCTGTCGATCTTATTTCCTTGTAAATACTTGCATTTGATGTGATTTTAGGGATTGATTGGTTAACTACTCATCATGCTAAAATTGATTACTTTTTATAAGGTTGTTATCTTTCATATTCCTAACCAACCTATTATGTGAATTCAAGCAACCAAACCACTAAAATCAATCACTATAATATCAAGTCATAAAGCTATTCATTTATTAAAAATGGATGTCAAGCTTTCTTAGCCCATGTCACGGATTTAAATAAAAATACGTCAGATTTGAATGATATTTCTATTGTTAATAAATTTCCTGACGTATTTCCTGAAGAACTTCCTGGCCTACCCCCAGAGCATGAAATTGAATTTTGTATCGACCTTGAATTCGGTACAAAACCCATTTTCAAAGCCCTATATTGAATGGCTCTTATTGAACTTCAGGAGTTAAAAACCCAACTACAGGAATTATTAGACATCGGTTTCATTCGTCCTAGTACGTCTCCTTGGGGTGCTCCTGTTCTATTCGTGAAGAAGAAAGATGGAAGTATGCGACTTTGTATTGATTATCGGGAGTTAAATCATGTCACCATCAAAAATAGGTACCCGATGCCTTGCATTGATGACCTGTTTGACCAGTTGCAAGGAGCCAAATTCTTTTCAAAGATTGATCTTCATTCCGGATATCATCAGTTGAAGATTAAAACTGATGACATTCTAAAGACTGCTTTCAGAACTCGGTACGGGCATTATGAATTCCTAGTCATGTCTTTTGGATTGACTAATGCTCCTGCTACCTTCATGGATATGATGAATCGGGTATTCAAGGAATATTTGGATCACTTTGTGGTCGTCTTTATTGATGACATCCTCATATACTCCAAAACCCAGGAAGACCATGAGCAACACTTGAGGCTGATACTCCAAAAGCTTCGTGAAAATAAGCTATATGCCAAGTTGAAGAAATGTGAGTTCGGCGAGGAAGTTGCATTCCTTGGGCACGTGATATCAAATCATGGAATATCGTTGACCCCAAGCAAAGATTGAAGAAATTCAAAGTGGGAGCAACCTAAGTCGATGACCGAATCGTAGCTTTTCGGCTTTAGCTAGTTATTATCGGAGATTTGTAGAAGGGTTTTCTCGAATCGCTACTCCATTAACTCGGTGACTCGAAAAGATAAAAATTCGGTTGGAGTGAGGAATGTGAAAAGAGTTTTCAAGAACTCAAGAGGAGACTCATTTCAAAGACTGCTCGACAATACCATCCGCTCGGAGGATTTGTCATCTGAGTTAATAAGACCCCAACTTTTATGAATAAAGATGAATTTTCAATAAATATCATTTTTGATATAATGTTATAGTTGTGGATAATATTTAGAAATTTTGAAAAGTATGTAAGTTGTTATATAATATTCGATTGGTCGGAGAATATTCGTTTTAACAGGGAATATTCGTACGACGGCACAATCATTGGTGGACCCCACAACGGAATTATTGTCGGATTGAGAAAATGACAAAAATATTTTTATGAAAATAACGGCGGAAGTTTTACCATTAACTGTTGAAACACTCGGTGTTGAAAATACAGTAATACGCGTGGTTGCATAGTAGCACATGATATTGATTATTGATGCTTATGTGAGAAGTCACTCAGTTTTGTTCAATTATTGCTACAGTAATTGTTGCATAGTATCTCACGTTATTTGATTCAATTATTGTCGATATTTTATATATTATTAAATCAATAATTGAGATAAAAAGTTATTAATATTATTATTTGCAATATTAACGATGTCTAGAAGTTACGCGAGGAGAGGTTTGGTCACCTAATCAAGGCGCCAATAGGGAGAAATCCTTATTGAAGCCCCTCTTTCCGGGAGCGACATTGGTCGATTAATATTGTGAATTATAATAATGATGATAAATGTTGTTAAATATATTGAGGTGTCTTTTTATGAAGTCTTTGAAGTTTATATATATATATAAATTTTGTTTTATTAGTACTATTAATGTAATAAAAGCAGAAAAGCTTTTTATATAAAATAGAATACTTTTATAAAGTTATTTATTTTATTAGATAATAACTAGAATATAATATATTTTATTATGCATAGTGTTTTGTATAGTAAAATCTTTTTATATAAAATGAATACTTTTATAAAGTTATTTATTTTATTAGACAATAATTAGAATATAATATATTTTATTATGCATAGCGTTTTGTATAGTAAAATATTTTTATATAAAACAGAATACTTTTATAAAGTTATTTATTTTATTAGACAATAATTAGAATATAATATATTTTATTATGCATAGTGTTTGCATAAGTACTACATAGTATTTACATAGTAAATTTTTTTTATATAAAATAGAATACTTTTATAAAGTTAATTGTTTTATTAGATTTTAAGTAATATATATATATATATATATATATATATATATATTATTATATTTTATTGCATAGTATCTTTTCTATTTTCCTATAAATAGGATGCTTAGTTAGAATTGAAATCACACGAGTAAATTCGGAGAGAATTCTTGTAAGACCCCAACTTTTATGAATAAAGATGAATTTTTATAATTATCATTTTGAATGAATTTGATATAATGTTATAGTTGTGGGTAATATTCATAAATTTTGCAAAGTACGCAAGTTTTGTATAATATTCGATTGGTCAGGGAATATTCGTTTTAAACAGGGAATATTCGTACGATGGCACAATTATTGGTGGACCCCACAACAGAATTATTGTCGGATTGAGAAAATGACAAAAATATTTTTATGAAAAAATAACGGAAGTTTTATCGTTAAGCTGTTGAAACACCGGTGTCAAAAGTCTGAGAAACGCGTGGTTGCATAGTAGCACACGGTATTGATTATTGATGCTTACGTGAGAAGTTATTCAGTTTTATTCAATTATTGTCGATATTTTATATATTATTAAATCAATAATTGAGATGACAAAGTTATTAATATTATTATTTGGATTATTAACGATGTCTAGAAGTTCTGCCAAGGAGAGGTTTGGTCACCTAATTGGGCGCCAATAGGGAGAAATCCTTATTGGAAAGCCCCCTCTTTCCTGGGAACGACCTGGTCGATTAATAGTGTGAATAATAATAATAATGATGAAGTTTTATTTTATTAGTATTATTAATGTAATAAAACAGAAAAGTTTTTTATATAAAACATAATACTTTTATAAAGTTATTCATTTTATTAGGCTAATAGTAAAATATTTTTATATAAAACAGAATACTTTTATAAAGTTATCTGTTTTATTAGACAATAATTAGATTATATTATATTTTATTATGCATAGTATTTGCATAGTGCCTGAATAATGTTTGCATAGTAAATCTTTTTAAAAGTTATTCTTTTTATTAGATTATAAATAGAATATACTATATTTTATTGAAAACCAATCTGGACCGTCCGTTTAAAGTAAATTGATCTGGACCGTTCATGGATTTGTTACTATTCAGTCCATTCTTCTATAAATAGAAGCTCATTCCTTCATTATTTCTTTTAATTCTTTGAAACTCTAGAGAGAAAGCAGTAGAGAATTATTCTTCTATAATCTTGAGCGTATTTCTTTAGCGTTTAACAAAGCTTTGAGCGTAGTGCAAGTTTCTTTAAGTATATCCCCGCCTACCGCTGGTGAGTACTCTTCTTTATAAGGTAAGGGTATTATTTTTTTATATTCATGAAGAGATCTTTCGTTATTCCATTCTTTATTATTCATTGGAATAACTTTATAAAACGCCTCTACCCTATACTTGGTGATTTCATTGTTATTCTATTCTTTATTATTCATTGGAATAACTCGTCTATGAGAAGTACCGCATGCATGGTGATTTTCGTTGTTATTCCATTCTTTATTATTTTGTTGGAATATCACCGCCGGTGCATGCATTACGCTTTGAATTTGGTTCCGTTATTTATTATTCTGTTGGAATAACCTGTCTATGCGAAGTACCGCATACATGGTGATTTCTTTTGTTATTCCATTCTTTATTATACTCAGTTGGTTAAAGTTTTGACTTCTATACTCCATAAAATTAGTAGAATATCCTTGATATTTGCGCTTCATCCAGTATCTTTTCATGGAAATCTTCTTCTGAGCATTCTTAAATTTTACTCTACAAAGAAGTATCATGTTGACAATTTGGACGTTATTAGTTCCTGGATAAATTAATTCTTGAACTTGTTTTATTGAATTCTTATATCATTGTCATCATCCTCATGATTATATTTTTGTTGAAAGTCATCTGTGGCCTGTTGTGCATAGATGGACTTGGTATGATTATGACCAGGGATTATTCGGTGTAATCATGACCGTAATTTTACAAATGATGTGGTAAAAGTCCTCATTAGCCCGTAGTGCATTGATGGACAGTTGTTGGCATGATCATGACCATTGATGAATACACGAATATCCTTGGCCGAAGTGCATGGATAATTTGTGGTTGTGATACTTATGAATATCCTTGGCCGTAGTGAAAGGATGATGTGGATTATTTATTAAGCTGAGTCCCAACAATAAAAGTGATGAAAAACCTTTTAAATCATAAAAGATAGTATATTTTATTCTCTACTTTACTCTTTTAACTGATTGCATGTTCCGCTGCAGTTAAACTTGATGTCTATTGTATTTTATCAGTTTAACACTGTTGAAGACTAATGATAATTTATTTTGCATTATCTTAGTCATTTCTTACTGGGCTAGTTGAGCTCACCCTTTCTTTCACTGTTCTCTTCAAAAAATGAGAACGTAGCCGGGACTAGTCGGGGAAGCGGAGTGACTGGTCCGGATGATAGTATTAGTAGTCCTCACTATTACATTAAATAGTGTGACAATAAATGTAATGAGGACTTATCTTTGAGAGTGGATATTGTCTAGAAGATAATATTTGTATTAAAACTCATGACTTTCTTGTTGTACATTAAAGATTGTATTTGTATTCGTACCATGTATTTGGCGACTCGGAATAGGTGATGTATACCTATTTTGGGGCGTCACGGATTGGTATCAAAGCTTAGGATATGATTCTGGCTAAGATGTGAGACAAGAACTAGGAGGGGAGAGACGGGGAATTCTTCGCTAGTATGACCAACCTAAGTTTATTTGGTATTTAATTGGTCGGTCAGAGTATAGGGATAATATGTGATTTGTTAATTAACCCATGTTTTGTGGCAGTATTTGAAAATGGCATCCGAGAATGTTGAGAACATCAATGGAGCACAGGAGACCGTTAAGTCTCCACAGATCAATAACCAGGACAATGCGCATCAGGAAGGAGACAATCCTCATGCAAACAACAACACTGACCAAATAATGAATGATGAAATGTTCCAAGGCTTCATGCAATTCATGCAACATCTGGCAAGAGCGGCTCCTGTCCAAAATACAGGTGGAAACACTAGCAACTCTCAGACGGACACCGCCAAACAGTTCAAGGAGCTGGGACCACCGGAGTTTTTTGGAGAGCCAAAACCACTTAAGGCGGAGACGTGGATAAAACAGATCAATAAGATATTTGATGTCTTAGGTTGCTCCAAGGAGCAAAAGGTTCCCTTTGCCACCTTCATGTTGCGGGCAGAGGCAGATTACTGGTGGGAATCTGTAAATCGTACTCAACTTGCCACACTTAAGATGTCTTGGGAAAAGTTTCAAGAACTGTTCAACGATAAGTACTTTCCCGAAAGTATTCGTCACATGAAAGAGGTAGAGTTCATTAAACTGGAGCAAAACAACATGACCATGTCGTAGTACGAAGCCAAGTTTGCCGAGCTATCCCGGTTTGCGTCCCATTTGGTTGATAATGAGGAGAGAATGACGCGAATATTTCTAAGAGGTTTGAAACACGAGATACGTCAATATCTTATCTCTCATAAACTATGTTTGTATTCAGATGTTGTTAATAGGGCTTAGTTATTGGAGCGCAATAATGAGTCAACCCAACCAAAAGAGAGCAGCCGAAAAAATGATAATACCAGTGATAACAGTCATCGAAGCGGTGACAATAAGCGTGGAGGGAATCAACATGCCAGAAATGGTAACCAGTTCGGTGGTAATCATGGCCAAAGCAATAAGAATGGACATTTCAAGAAGAGGAGATCCAACAATGATGGAAAGACATCAGCATTAGCACCTGTTGTTAAGGAAGGAGAACGACCACCTATCATATGCTTCAAATGCAGAGGGGAGGGACACATCAGTCCAAACTGTGCAATGCCGTCCAAAGCTTGTT
Organism: Panax quinquefolius; assembly: GCA_020205615.1. Lineage (NCBI taxonomy): Eukaryota > Viridiplantae > Streptophyta > Magnoliopsida > Apiales > Araliaceae > Panax > Panax quinquefolius. Next base: position 60,312,516 of record CM035154.1, on the reverse strand, counting down.
ATAATTGTGGAAGAGAAGGTCACCTAGCCCGATTTTGTTGTTCACTGAAGACAAGTTCAGCTAGGATGGAGGCACCAAAGGACGCCCCAGAAAAGCCAAAGCCAGTAGTGCAAGGGAGAGCGTTTGTCGTGACCTCCCAGAAAGTAAGAAACCCGAATGAGGTCATCACGGGTAAGCTTATCATAAACTCTAGCGAAGTATATACCTTATTTGATACCGGTTCTACCCATTCCTTTCTTTCTCCTACTTGCGCTCAATGTTTAAATTTGACTCCAGAGAAATTGGACTTTGACTTATCTGTTGAAACTCCGTTGGGAGAAACCTTCATTACATCCACTATTTATAGGTCTTGTTTGGTTCAAATCGGTACCCTCACATTACCTGTCGATCTTATTTCATTGAAAATACTTGCATTTGACGTAATTCTAGGGATTGATTGGTTAACCACTCATCATGCAAAAATTAATTGTTTTCGTAAGGTTGTTAGCTTTCATATTCCTAATCAACCTATAATGCGAATTCAAGCAACCAAACCATTAAAATCAATCACTGTCATCTTAAGCCATAAAGCTATTCGTTTATTGAAAAATGGATGTCAAGCTTTCTTAGCTCATGTCATGGATCTAAACAAAAATACGTCAGTTTTGAATGATATTTTTATTGTTAATGAATTTCTTGACGTATTCCCTAAAGAACTTCCTGGCCTACCCCTAGAGCGTGAAATTGAATTTTGTATTGACCTTGAACCTGGTTCAAAACCTATTTCCAAAGCCCCATATCGAATGACTCCTATTCAACTTCAGGAGTTAAAAACCCAACTACAAGAATTGTTAGACATCAGTTTCATTCGTCCTGGTACTTCTCCTTGGGGTGCTCCTGTTTTATTCGTGAAGAAGAAAGATGGGAGTATGCGACTTTGTATTGATTATCGAGAGTTGAATCATGTCACCATCAAAAATAGGTACCCATTGCCACGTATTGATGACCTATTTGATCAGTTGCAAGGCGCCAAATTCTTTTCAAAGATTGATCTGCGTTCTGGATATCACCAATTGAAGATTAGAACCGATGACATTCCAAAGACGATTTTCAGAACTCGGTACGGGCATTATGAATACCTAGTCATGTCTTTTGGATTAACTAATGCTCCTGCTGCCTTCATGGATATGATGAACCGAGTATTCAAGGAATATTTGGATCACTTTGTGGTCGTCTTTATTGATGACATCCTTATTTATTCCAAAAGCGGTGAAGATCATGAGCAACACTTGAGGCTGATACTTCAAAAGCTTCGTGAATATAAGCTTTATGCCAAGTTAAAGAAATGCGAGTTCTGGCTTGAGGAAGTAGCATTCCTTGGGCACGTGGTATTAAGTCACGGAATATCTGTTGACCCAAAGCCAAAGATTGAAGCTATTCAAAGTGGGAGCAACTTAAATCGATAATCGGAAATCGCGTAGCTTTTGGCTTAGTGGTTATTAACGGAGATTCGTAGAAGGGTTTTCTCGAATCTCTACTCCCTTAACTCAGCTGACTCGAAAAGATACAAAATTCGGTTGGAGTGAGGAATGCGAGAAGAGTTTTCAAGAACTCAAGAGCAGATTCATTTCAGCACCTGTTCTGACAATACCATCTGGCTCGGAGGGATTTGTCATCTACAGTGATGCTTCAGGCAAAGGGTTAGGATGTGTTCTCATGCAACATGGGAAAGTCATAGCCTACGCCTCTCGAAAACTCAAAGAATATGAGAGGAATTATCCTACTCATGATCTAGAGTTGGCAGCTGTTGTCTTCGAACTTAAAATTTGGAGGCATTACTTGTATGGGGAGAAAGTGGAGATCTTTATGGATCATAAAAGCCTCAAATATTTCTTCACTCAAAAGGAACTAAACATGCGACAGCGACATTGGCTTGAACTATTGAAAGATTATGATCATACCATCCAATACCATCCTGGAAAAGCGAACGTGGTAGCTGACGCATTGAGTAGAAGATCATATGCGGGTACGAGTGCGATATTGTCAACACAAAGGCCCATTTTGTATGACTTGTAAAGGATGGAGATAGAGATAAAGACTCCAGGGACCCAAGTGATGATGGCGAATATACGAGTGGAACCGACTTTAATTGATAAAGTTAAAGCTGCTCAAGCTACAGACCTGGAGCTGATGCATATGAGGAAGAAAGTACAAGAAGGTGCTATGCTGGAAGTAAGAATCGACGAAGAAGGAATACTTCGAGTCAACTCCAGACTTTGTGTTCCTAACGACCCTGAGTTAAAGTATAAAATCATGATGGAGGCGCACAATACACCGTTTTCAATCCATCCTGGGAGTACTAAAATGTATCATGATCTTCGACATACATTTTGGTGGGGTAATATGAAGAGAGAGATAGCACTGTTTATCTCAAGGTGTCTAACGTGTCAACGAGTCAAGGTGGAGCATCAAGTACCAAAAGGTCTATTGCAACAACTTGAAATTCCAGAATGAAAGTGGGAGCACATTACCATGGATTTCGTTACTGGTCTTCCCAAGGTTTCTCAGGGTATAGATGCAATTTGGGTCATTGTTGATAGATTGACCAAGTCTGCTCATTTCTTACCTATACGAGAAAATTATACACTTGAACGTCTTGCTCGTATGTACATAAACGAGGTTGTAAGATTGCATGGTATGCCAGTATCCATAGTTTCTGATCGAGACCTAAGATTCACTTCACAATTTTAGGTTAGTTTGCAAAAAGCTATGGGCACGGATTTACGATTTAGTTCGGCATATCATCCTCAAACGGACGAACAATCAAAGAGGACTATTCAAACACTTGAAGATTTATTAAGACTCTGTGTCCTTGACTTCAAGGGAAGTTGGGACAAGTTCTTACCATTGGTGGAGTTTTCCTACAACAACAGTTATCAAACAAGCATTGGCATGGCTCCATTCGAAGCGTTGTATGTAAGAAAGTGGCGTTCTCCGGTATGGTGGGATGAGGTGGGTGAAGCAACGTTGTTGGGACCGGAGTTGGTACGTATGACTATGGAAAAGATTCAAACGATCCGACAACGTATAAAAACCTCACAAGACCGACAAAAGAGTTATGCTGATCTTCATCGAAAGGACGTGGAATTCGATATTAGAGATCATGTGTTGTTACTTGTTTCTCCATGGAAAGGAGTTACGAGATTTGGAAAGAGAGGAAAGCTCAATCCTCGATTTATTGGCACATTTTTAATCCTCGATCGAGTAGGGACTGTAGCCTATAGACTTGCTTTATCGCCAAGTATGTCTCGTGTTCATAATATTTTTCATATATCCATGTTACGTAAATATGTGAAAGACCCGAACCACATTATTGAGTTAGAACCAGACGAAATAGCGAAAGATTTAACGTATGAAGAGGTTCCTGTTCAAATCTTGGATAAGAAGGAACATATTCTACGCTCCAAGGTTATACCTCAAGTTAAAGTTTTATGGAGGAACCACGATGTTGAGGAAATGACCTGGGAGTTAGAATCTAAAATGAAATCAAGGTATCCTTACCTCTTCGATATACCAGGTACATACCCTAATTTCGAGGGCGAAATTTCATAAGAAGGGGAGATTGTAAGACCCCAAATTTTATGAATAAAGATGAATTTTCTATAATTATCATTTTTGAATGAATTTGATATAATGTTATAGTTGTGGGTAATATTTATAAATTTTGCAAAAGTACGCAAGTTGTTTTATAATATTTGATTGGTCGGGGAATATTCGTTTTAAACAGGGAATATTCGTACAACGGCATAATCATTGGTGGACCCCACAACGGAATTATTGTCGGATTGAGAAAATGACAAAAATATTTTTTATGAAAATAACGGTGGAAGTTTTATCGTTAACTGTTGAAACACCCGGTGTTAAAAGTACAGGAATACGCGTGGTTGCATAGTAGCACACAGTATTGATTATTGATGCTTACGTGATAAGTTATTTAGTTTTATTCAATTATTGTCGATATTTTATATATTATTAAATAAATAATTGAGATGACAGTGTTATTAATATTATTATTTGCATTATTAACAATGTCTAGAAGTTCTTCCAAAGAGAGGTTTGGTCACCTAATTGCTCGCCAACAGGGAGAAATCCTAATAATGATGATAGTATTATTAATGTAATAAAACAGAAAAGCTTTTTATATAAAATAGAATACTTTTATAAAGTTATTTATTTTATTAGAAAATAATTAAAATATAATATATTTTATTATGCATAGTGTTTTGCATGGTAAAATCTTTTTATATAAAACAGAATACTTTAATAAAGTTATTTGTTTTATTGTACAATAATTAGAATATAATATATTTTATTATGCATAGTATTTTGCATAGTAAAATCTTTTTTTATATAAAATGAATACTTTTATAAAGTTATTTGTTTTATTAGACAATAATTAGAATATAATATATTTTATTATGCATAGTATTTGCATAAGTACTGCATGATAGTGTTCAGATAGTAAAATCTTTTTATATAAAATAAAATACTTTTATAAAGTTAATTATTTTATTAGATTTTAAATAAAAATATATATATATATATATATATTATATTTTATGCATAGTATCCTTTCTATTTTCCTATAAATAGAATGCTTAGTTAGAATTGAAATCACACACCGTAAATTCAGAGAATTCTCTTCTATAATCTTGAGCGTATTTCTTTAGAGTAAGAAGCTTTGAGTGTAGTGCATGTTTTCTTCAAGTATATCCCCCCACCCAGGTCTGAGTACTCTTCTTTATAAGGTAAGGGTATTATTTCTTTCAGATTCATGAAGAGAACTTCGTTATTCCATTCCTTATTATTCGTTGGAATAACTTTGTTTATGCAAGCACCGCATACATGGTGAAATTCTTCTATTATTCCATTCTTTATTATTCTCGTTTGAATATCCGTCATGCGTATTACGCATTTGACTTGATTCCATTATTTATTATTCATTGGAATAACTCATTCATGCGATTATCATCACATGCTTGGTGAAGTCTTTTGTTATTCCATTCTCTATTATTCTATTGGAATATCCCACGTGCATGCGTTTACGCATGACCTGGTTCCATTATTTATTATCCTGTTGGAATATCTTGTCTGTGCGTTTATGCATGACGTGGTTCCATTATTTATTATTCGTTTGGAATAACTTGTCTGTGCGGTCTATCGCATGCATGGTGAATTCTTCTGTTATTCCATTCTATATTATTCTGTTGGAATAACTCGCCTACGTGGATTACCACATGCATGGTGAATGACCCTTCAGTATTCATTTCTTATTAAATTATGAAAATGATGCATCACGTGGATTACCGCATTTATGACGGGTGAAAATCCATTGCAGTTTCATATATTCTATGATACTCGTTTAATTAAAATTTTGGCTTCTATACTCCATAAAATTAGTGGAATATCCTTGATATTTGCGCTTCATCCAGTATCTTTTCATGGAAAAATTCTTCTAAGCATTCTTGAATTTTACTCCACAAAGTAGTATCATGTTGATAATTTAGACATTATTGACTTCAGAATAAATTAACTTATAAATCTTTAAAATTTATTCTTGAACTTGTTTTTATTGAATTATTATGTCATTGTCATCATCCTCATGCTTATATTGTGATGAAAGTCATCTTTGGCTTACGTGCATAGATGGACTTGGTATAATTATGACCAGGGATTATTCAGTATAATCATGACCTGTAATGTTATAAATGATGTGGTAAAAGTCCTCAGTAGCCTGTAGTGTATTGATGGATAGTTTTTGGTATGATTATGACCAGGGATTATTCGGTATAGTCATGACCATTGATAATTTAATGAATATCTTTGGCTCGTAAAACAGGGATGACTCGATGATGTGGTTTATTTATTAAGCTGAGTCTCAGCGATAAAAATTGATGAAAATATTTTAAATCATAGAAGATAGTAGATATCATGCTCTACTTGACTCTTCTAATGGATTGCTTATTCCGATGCAGTTAAACTTGATGTTTATTGTATTTTATCAATTTAACATTGTTGAAGACTAATGATAATTTATTCTGCATTATCTTAGTCATAATATTTCTTACTGGGCTAGTTGAGCTCACCCCTTTCTTTAACTGTTCTCTTCAGGAAATGAGAACGTAGCCGAGACTAGTCGGGGAATGGAGTGGCGGTCCAGATGATAGTATTAGTAGTCCTCACTATTTTGTTAAATAGTGTGACAATAAATGTATTGAGAACTCCTTTGAGTGTGGATATTGTCTATATGACAATATTCTTATTAAAACTCTCAATTTATGTTTTGTCATATTTTACACGACTGTTGTATAATTAGTTTGTATTTGTATTCAGTATCTTGTATCTGACGACCCAAGATGGGTGATGTGTACCTATTTTGGGGGCGTCACAACAAATGATGCTTGAGCAAAGGGTTAGGATGTGTTCTCATGCAACATGGGAAAGTCATAGCCTATGCCTCACGACAACTCAAAGAATATGAAAGGAATTATCCTACTCATGATCTAGAGTTGGCAACAGTCATTTTTGCACTTAAGATTTAGAGGCATTACCTGTATGGAGAGAAGGTGGAGATCTATACGGATCATAAAAGCCTCAAATATTTCTTCACTCAAAAGGAACTCAACATGCGGCAACGACGATGGCTTGAGTTGTTGAAAGATTATGATCATACCATCCAATACCATCCTGGAAAAGCGAATGTAGTAGCTGTGAAACCCCAAATTTTACGAATAAAGATTTAATTTTATCGAAATATTTTTTTGAATATTATGGTGTGGATTTGCGATAATGTTATAGTTGTGGGTAGTATTTATAAATTTTGCAAAGTATGCAAGTTGTTATATAATATTCGATTGTTCGGGGAATATTTTTTTTGTCAGGGAATATCTGTACGATGGTACAATCATTGGTGGACACCACAATGGAATTATTGTCGGATTAAGAAAACGACAAAAATATTTTATAAAAATAACGGCGGAAGTTTTACCGTTAAAACTGTTGAACAACTCGGTAGTAAAAGTACAAGAATGTCTGGCGTGGTTAAGTAGTAGTACGGTATTGATTATTGATGCTTACGTGAGAAGTCACTTAGTTTTGTTCAATTATTGCTATAGTAATTGTTGCATAATATCTCACGTTATTTGATTCAATTATTGTCGATATTTTATATATTATTAAATCAATAATTGATATTATAGAGTTATTAATATTATTATTTGCAATATTAACGATGTTTAGAAGTTTTGCCAAGGAGAGGTTTGGTCACCTAATTGCGCGTAAATAGTGAGAAATCCTTATTGGAAAGCCCCCTCTTTCCTGGGAATGATCTGGTTGATTAATATTGTGAATTATAATAATGATGATAAATGTTGCTAAATATATTGAGGTGTCTTTTTATGAAGTCACGGAAGTTTATATATATAAATATTATATATATAAATATTGTTTTATTAGTATTATTAATGTAATAAAACAGAAAAGCTTTTTATACAAAACAGAATATTTTTATAAAGTTATTTGTTTTATTAGACTATAAATAGAATATATTATATTCTATTATGTATAGTGTTTTGCATAGTAGTAAAATATTTTTATATAAAATAGAATACTTTTATAAAGTTATTTGTTTTATTAGACAATAATTAAAATATATTATATTTTATTATGCATAGTGTTTGTATAGTAAAAATTTTTATATAAAAATGTAATACTTTTATAAAGTTGTTTATTTTATTAGATAATAATTAGAATATATTATATTTTATTATGCATAGTATTTGCATAGTGCCTGCATAGTATTTGCATAGTAAAATCTTTTTATATAAAATAGAATACTTTTATAAAGTTATTTATTTTATTAGACTATAAATAGAATATATTATATTTTATTTAAAAGATTTTGTTTTATTAGAATATTTTATTAATACTGCATAGTAAATCAATATGGACCATCCGTTTAAAAGTAAATCAATCTGGACCGTTTATGAATTAGTTACTATTCAGTCCATTCTCCTATAAATAGAAGCTCATTCCTTCATTATTTCTTACGAATTCACTGAAACTCTAGAGAGAAACTATAGAGAGAAAGAAGAAAAGTATTCTGCTACTTCACTACTCCTATATCTAGTTTCTTCTAAGGTAAGGGGTATTATTTCTTTCGTATTCATGAAGAGAACTTCTGTTATTCCATTCTTTATTATTCTATTGGAATAACCTGTATACGTGGGCTACCCTATACTTGGTGAAATTTTTCTGTTATTCCATTCTTTTTTATTATGTTGGAATAACCTGTATATGGAAAGTACAGCATACATGGTGAAATTCTTCTATTATTCCATTCTTTAGTTGGAATATCCGTCGGTGCAATGATATTACTTTGACATGGTTCCATTAATTATTATTCGTTGGAATAACCTCGTACATCGCGATTCTATCAGATGTCTTTGTGGACGCCCCAAAATAGGTATACACAACACCCATTCTAAGTCGCCAAATACATGGTACAAGAAACAAACTACAACTTCAATAATACAAATGTCGTGTGAAATACGACAATATATACTGTGAGTTTAAATATAATATTATCTTCTAAACAATATCCACACGCAAATAAATCCCCATCATAATTATTGATACATTATTTTACAAAAATGGTGAGGACTACTAAACAACTCTCTCTAGAACCTTCATTCCATACCCGACTAAGATACTCGCTACATTCTCGCCTCCCGAGAAGAAAATGGAACAACAAGGAAAAGGGTGAGCTCAACTAGCCCAAAGAAGAATACTATGACTAAGATAATATACAACAAATTATCGTTAGTCTTCAATAGGGAAAATCGATAGAATACAATAGACAACAAGTTTCGGATCAATATTCATAATGGAAATAATAATTCATAAGAGTTACGTAGAGAATGAAATCTACTATAATCTATGAATTTAACAGTCCATCATCAATATTTTATCCCTGTAACATCAATCAATATTCATCTCAAATCAAATATTCATCTTTGCACTACAAGCCAAAGATATTCATCAATCGGTCATGTTCATCTCAACACCTATTCATCTTTGCACTAAAGGCCAAAGATATTCTTCAGAAATCATTCATCTTTACACTACAGGCCAAAGATATTCATCAGTTGGTCATGTTCATTTAAACACCTGTTCATCTTTGCACTAAAGGCCAAAGATATTCTTCAGAAATCATTCATTTTTGCACTACAGGCCAAAGATATTCAATAGTATCATCATTTAAGACTGAGGATGATGAAAAATATTTTTAAAGAACGAATCCAGTGAAACAAAATGACAAGGATTAAGGATTAATGATTCGTACTTTGTTTTATCCATGTCCAACAATACCTCAAAAATAATCATAGTGGTGTAAAATTCAAGAATGATCAAAACATGGATACAATCAAAGCTAGTATCCGAATATAGATATTTTGACTTAAAAGAAGAAATTTTATTTTTCTATTGAATAGTGCCGATATCGTGAATAGTGTCAGATACGTGAATAGTGTCGATACGTGAATAGTAATCTCGACACCAAAAGATAGAAATTCTACAAAAAACATTTTCACGCTTTATTAATAGTACTCGTGAATAGTAACTCGTGAATAGTAACTCATGAATAGTAACTCGTGAATACTAACTCATGAATAGTAACCCCGACATGAAAAAGTTCCAAATTTGATAAAAACTTCAGATCAACATTTCAAAGATAATGATATTGAAGAAATAATATCATTCTTTAAAAAAAATAATATCCCTTACCTCAAAGAATCAAGATTGACCTAAGGAAAGGCTCGGAAGTGATGTTGAATGAAACTTGTAATTGAACAAAGAACTCTCAAAGTATCTAAATACTCACAAAATACGCTCAATAATATAGAGAGAGAGAAAGAGAAAACTTTGTTTCGTGTAATTTTCAATTCTAACTTAGCCCTCTATTTATAGGAAAATGTTAGCCTACCAAGGCAGACTTGACCGCGCCACCGATGGCTTTACCCGCTACTATTGCCACCCACCACATTTGAAATAAAATTCAGCACATTTCTTCACCAACCACAAGTGGGGCCCACTCAATTCTAGAATTTTCCACCAAAATCAATTATAAACCTAATTTCCGAATCCGACACCTCTTAAAATTCACAACAAATCATTCGTGCATTTTTAACGGTTCAAAATTTGTGGACATATACTCAACTTATATATGTATAACATACCCAAAAATTACCACAATCCAACGGTCGGATTAAAAATTATAACCCCTGCAATATATCTCAAAACCCCTGATTTGATTTTTAACACCTCCAATCCGATAAAATACTGATAAAACACCTCAACATTAATTCCTTCATTAATAACCACATAAATAAATCCATCATTTATATTCATATAAAATAAATATTTCCTTATCATATGAATCAATAATTAATTATTCACAAATAATATTACAGAATCACATTTATGACAACCAGTCGCTCCCGAGAAAGAGGGGCTTTCCAATAAGGATCTCTCCTCATCGGGCGCCGCAATTAGGTGACCAAACCTCTCCTTAGATGTAACTTTCTAGACATTGCCAATAATGTTATCTAATAATATTATTCAAATAATATGAATTATTTATCCGATAATGGGAAATATCATGCGTTGACAATTATTGAACAACAATAATATAAAATATCAACGCAACAATTATTGAATCAATAAAATAAAATATTGAACAAGAACTCATCGTGAAAATTATTGAGTAGTGCCATCTTACGTAAGGATCAATAATTCAACAATACAGGCAATACCGTGTGCTCATTCAGGCAACCACGCCAGACATCAGTATTTTAACCACCGGGTATTCCAACAGCCTTAATTCTGTGAATAACCACGCCTGTTATTTATAACCACCCAAACTTTGTCGCTTTTCCTCATCCAATCGCTTTCGTTATGGAGCCCACACATGGTGCTGCTGTTATACTAATATTCCCGACAAAGATTTAATATTCCACGACCAAACGAATATTCCCGAAAGATTTAATATTCCACGACCAAACGAATATTCCCAAACAAAATGAATATTTTATAACCACTTGCTTATTTTGAAATATTTGCGTATTTAACCCTTAACTATCCACATTAATCAAATCAACCCTTACTATTTCAAAATAATAAATAAAGGAAATTCCTTTTATTTAAAAAAAAATTTTTGGTCTTACAACCTCCCTCCTTATGAAATTTCGTCCTCGAAATTGACGACGATACTGGTGTTTCAAATGGTGAGGATACCTCGCTTTCATTTCCGCTTCCAATTCCCTGTGTCATTTCCTCTATAGCATGATTCCTCCACAAAACTTTAACTTGTGGTATGACTTTTTCGCAGTAGGACATGCTCCTTCCTATCCAAGATCTTGATGTGTACCTCCTCACACGTTAAGTCTTCTTGGCTATCTCGTCCGGTTTCTAACTCAATAACGTGGTTCGGGTCTTTCACGTATTTACAAAAAGTATGATATGTGAAACACATTATGAACACGAGACATACTTGGAGGTAACGCAAGTCTATAGGCTACATTTCCTACTCTGGTCAAGAATTTGAAATGGACTAATAAATCGTGGATTGAGCTTTTCTCTCTTTCCAAATCTTGTAACTCCTTCCATGGAGCAACTCGCAACAATACATGATCCCCTACATTAAATTCCACGTCCTTTCGATGAAGATCCGCATAACTCTTTTTGTCGATCTTGTGCCGCTTTGTATACATTGTCGAATCATTAGTCATACGTATTAACTCGGGTCCCAACAATGTTGCTTCACCCACCTCATCCCAACATATCGAGAACGACATTTTGTCCATATAATGCTTGAATGGAACCATGCCTATATTTGTTTAATAACTATTGTTATATGAGAATTCCACCAATGGCAAGTACTTATCCCAACTTCCTTTAAAATCTAGGACACGTAGTTTTAATATATCTTCAAGAGTTTGAGTAGTCCTTTCGATTGCCCATCCGCTTGAGGATGGTAAGCCAAACTAAATCGCAAATGCGTGCCCATAGCTTTTTGCAAGTTAACCCAAAATCTTGAAGTGAATCTTGGGTCACGATCCCAAACTATGGATACAGCATGCCATGCAACTTCACAATCTCATTCACGCACATACTAGCAAAACGCTCAAGGAATAAGTCTCCGTGTCGGCAAGAAATGAGCAGACTTAGTTAATCTATCAACAATAACCCAAATAACATTGATGCCTTGAGAAACCGTAGGAAGACTCAGAACGAAATCCATAGTAATGTGTTCCCACTTCCATTCCGGAATCTCAAGTGGTTGCAACGGACCCTTAGGTACAAGATGCTCCGCCTTTACACGCCGGGCAAGTTAAACACATCGAGATAAACTTTGCAATCTCTCTCTTCATATTGTTCCACCAAAATGTATGTCGAAGATCACGATACATTTTAGTACTTCAGGATGGATTGCAAATGGCGTATTGTGTGCCTCCATCATAATCTTGTACTTCAAATCAGAAAGTCGTTAGGAACACAAAGTCTAGAGTGGACTCAAGTATTCCTTCTTCATCAATTCTCGCCTCGAATAGCTCCTTCAGACTTTCTTCTTCATACGCATCACCCGAATGGGTTGGCTTCTAAAGCAACCTTAACTTTTTCTATTAAAGTTGGCTCTATGCAGATACTTGACATCATCACACTTCGTTCGCATATGATCTTCTACTCAACGCACGCCTACTACACGTTCGCTTTTCCAAGATGGTATGGTTAGAATATGTGTTAAATGAGTCGCCTCTTGAGCTCTTGGAAAATCTTCTCGCATTCCTCGCTCCATACTTAATTTTTTGTATCTTTTGAGTCACCTAAGTTAACGGAGTAGCGATTCAAGAAAATCCTTCCACGAATCTCCGATAATAACCAACTAAGCCTAGAAAACTACGATTATTTCGATTCATCGACTTAGGTTGCTCTCAACTCGTGACTCATATCCCAATCTTGGATAAGACGTCACAATGACACTTATCGCTTTACTATCGCATTTAATATGACGCCCCCTACAGAGAGTTCGGGCGGTGAATTCCACAAAGGAAGTCACAAGATAAAGGCTCAGTACCAAATTCTATAGTTGAATTTTTAACTCTCAAGTTCAATAGAGCCATTCGATATGAGATTTTAGAAATGAGTTTTGTACCGGGTTCAAAGTCGATACAAAATTTAATATCGCTTTGGGAGTAAGCCAAGAAATTCTTCAGAAATACAAGCAGAAAAATCAATAACAACAGAATATTATTCAAATCGACGTGTCTTTATTCAAATCCATAACATGGACTAAGAAAACTTGACATCCGTAATAAACGAATGACTTCATGGCTTGATATGAAAATGTTTGATTACAATGGTTTGATTGCTTGAATTGAATAACAAAGTTGCTTAGAATATGAAAACTAACAACCTTACAAAAGCAATCAATTTGGCATGATGAGTAGTTAACCTTAAAATCACATCAAAAGCAAATATCTCTATAGAAATAAGGTTAATGTGTAATGTGATAGTGCCAACCCGAATCAAACAAGATTTCTAAACAATGTGATGTAATGAAAGTTTCTCCTAACGGATTCTCCATAAATAGGTCAAAGTCTAATTTCTCCGTAGTCAAGTTCAAACGTTGAGCGCAAGCAAGAGAGATAAAAGAATGGGTAGAACCCAGATCTAGTAAGGTATAAACTTTGCAAGAATTTATAATTAACTAACCCGTGCTAACTTCGTCGGTTCCTCGCAGATTTTGACCGGCCACGACAAACGCTTCTTCCAAGAACCGTTGACTTTGACTTTTTTCGGGACGTCCTTTTGAGTCACCATTCACGCTGGACTGGGTTTCGATATCGCATAATCTCGAGCAATATGTCCTTCTTTCCACAATTATAGCATACCTTGGAAGGCTTTGAACAGTTTGACCTTATATGTCCCTCCTCTCCACATCTCGTAGCATCTAACCTGGCGATCGTTCTCTTCCCCTAGAATTTGTTGATGGTGCCGATGTTCACGCCGACTTCTCCCGTCATCGTTAAATCTTCTCTTTTTAGATTGGACATCTCTTTCCATAATATCAACGTCATGCAGCGCTTTTACCCATGCATCACTCATTCTCACTGTTCGCTTATTTCTTCTTTCAAATTTCGATTCCAAACTTTATCATCTTATACTCGCCAAAGAGTGCTTACATTCAAGCATCACGATCGGGTAACACAAGCTTGAATCGTTGCATCCTTTTGCTCCACGATCGCCTCGCAATTCTTTAGCCCGCTTCTTCTAACTCATGAATACGATTTTGCAATTCTATACTTGATCATAAAATACCTCTAATAAACTCTCTTCAGTACCTCTTCTTCCTTTTCTTCCTCACTCTCATTTGTTACCTCTCTGCGATTATCTCGGGTGCAACTATCAATTCTTCACTCACCACATGGATATCTCTAATTCCTTCTTCGCTCGACATCACATTATCCTCGTTGGCGATTAGAGGTGTCTCCACGATCTCATTCACTCCATTGTTAACGCTTTCAGTGACCATTCTAAAAAACTATCATAAAACAAGGGTTAATTAAATAAATTAACAAATCACATAATACCCCTATAATATGACCAACCAACAAATAAGCTTAGGTAGGACACACTAGCGAAGGATTTACTCGTCTCTCCTCCTAGTTTTATTCCCGATCTCCGCCAGAGATCATATCCCTAAGCTCGATATTAACCGTGGACGCCCCAAAATAGGTATACACAACACCCATTCTCGAGTCGCCAAATACATGGTACAAGAAACAAACTACAACTTCAATAATACAAATGTCGTGTGAAATACGACAATATATACCGTGAGTTTAAATATAATATTGTCTTCTAGACAATATCCACACGCAAATAAATCCCCATCATAATTATTGATACATTATTTTACAAAATGGTGAGGACTACTAAACAACTCTCTCTAGAACCTTCATTCCATACCCCGACTAGTACTCGCTACATTCTCGCCTCCCGAGAAGAAAATGGAACAACAAGGAAAAGGGTGAGCTCAACTAGCCCAAAGAAGAAGTACTATGACTAAGATAATATACAACAAATTATCGTTAGTCTTCAATAGGAAAAATCTAATAGAATACAATAGACAACAAGTTTTTGATCAATATTCGCAATGAAATAATAATTCATGTAAGAGTTACGTAGAGAATGAAATCTACTATAATCTATGAATTTAATAAATTCCATCATCAATATTTTATCCTCGTAACATCAATCAATATTCATCTCAAATCAAATATTCATCTTTGCACTACAGGCCAAAGATATTCATCAATCGGTCATGTTCATCTCAACACCTGCTCATCTTTGCACTAAAGGCCAAAGATATTCTTCAGAAATCATTCATCTTTGCACTACAGGCCAAAGATATTCATCAGTTGGTCATGTTCATTTAAACACCTGTTCATCTTTGCACTACAGGCCAAAGATATTCTTCAGAAATCATTCATCTTTGCACTACAGGCCAAAGATATTCAATAATATCATCATTTAAGACTGAGGATGATGAAAAATATTTTTAAAGAACGAATCCAAAGGAAACAAAATGACAAGGATTAAGGATTAATGATTCGTACTTTGTTTTATCCATGTCCAACAATACCTCAAAAATAATCATAGTGGTGTAAAATTCAAGAATGATCAAAACATGGATACAATCAAAGCTAGTATCCAGAATAGATATTTTGGACGAAAAGAAGAAATTTTATTTTCTATGAATAGTGCCGTATACGTGAATAGTGTCAGATATCGTGAATAGTGTCGATACGTGAATAGTAACTCCGACACCAAAAGATAGAAATCCACAAAAACACATTTTCACGCTTCATTAATAGTACTCGTGAATAGTAACTCGTGAATAGTAACTCATGAATAGTAACTTCGTGAATAGTAATTCATGAATAGTAACTCGTGAATAGTAACTCATGAATAGTAACCCCTTACATGAAAAAGTTCCAAATTTGATAAAAACTTCAGATCAACATTTCAAAGATAATGATATCAAGAAATAATATCATTACGAAAAAAATAATATCCCTTACCTCAAAGAATCAGACTTGGAAGGAAAGGCTCAAGTGATCTTTGAATGAAACTCAGATTGAACAAAGAACTCTCAAAGTATCTAAATACTCACAAAATACGCTCAATAATATAGAGAGAGAAAGAGAGAAAACTTTGTTTTCGTGTGATTTTCAATTCTAACTTAGCCCTCTATTTATAGGAAAATGTTAGCTACCAAGAGATTTCGACCGCTACCGATGGCTTTACTCGCTACTATTGCCACCCACCACATTTAAAATAAAATTCAGCACATTTCTTCACCAACCACAAGTGGGGCCCACTCAATTCTAGAATTTTCCACCAAAATCAATTATAAACCTAATTTCCGAATCCGACACCTCTTAAAATTCACAACAAATCATTCGTGCATTTTTAACGGTTCAAAATTTGTGGACATATACTCAACTTATGTATGTATAACATACCCAAAAATTACCACAATCCAACGGTCGGATTAAAAATTATAACCCCATAATATATCTCAAAACCCCTGATTTGATTTTTAACACCTCCAATCCGATAAAATACTGATAAAACACCTCAACATTAATTCCTTCATTAATAACCACATAAATAAATCCATCATTTATATTCATATAAAATAAATATTTCCTTATCATATGAATCAATAATTAATTATTCACAAATAATATTACGTAATCACATTTATGACAACCAGTCGCTCTCAGAAAGAGGGGCTTTCCAATAAGGATCTCTCTCATCTTTGGCGCAATTAGGTGACCAAACCTCTCCTTAGCATAGACGTAACTTTCTAGACATTGCCAATAATGTTATCTAATAATATTATTCAAATAATATGAATTATTTATCCGATAATGGGAAATCTCGTGTTGACAATTATTGAACAACAATAATATAAAATATCAACGCAACAATTATTGAATCAATAAAATAAAATATTGAATAAAGAATTCATCGTGAAAATTATTGAGTAGTGCCATCTTACGTAAGGATCAATAATTCAACAATCATGCAATACTGCAGTGCATCGCGTGCAACCACGCCAGACATCGTATTTTTAACCACCGGTATTCCAACAGCCTTAATTCAGAATAACTACGCCAAGTTATTTATAACCACCCAAACTTTGTCGCTTTCCTCATCCAATCGCTTTCGTTATGGAGCCCACACATGGTTTGCACCGTTGTACTAATATTCCCGACAAAGATTTAATATTCCACGACCAAACGAATATTCCCGACAAAGATTTAATATTCCACGACCAAACGAATATTCCCGACAAAAATGAATATTTTATAACCACTTGCTTATTTTGAAATATTTGCATGATTTAACCCTTAACTATCCACATTAATCAAATCAACCCTTACTATTTCAAAATAATAAATAAAGGAAATTCCTTTTTATTTAAAAAAAAATTTGGGGTCTTACATATGCATGGTGATTTTCGTTGTTATTCCATTCTTTATTATTACATTGGAATATCCATGCTTGGCAAATTTCGCTTTGACACGGTTTCGTTCTTTATTATTCTCGCCGGAATATATCACATGTATGCGTTTACGCATGTCCCAGTTCCATTCTTTATTATTCATTTGGGAATAACACATGCATGCGATATCTATCGCATACGCATGGTGAATCTTTCTGTTATTCCATTCTTTATTATTCTGTTTGAATAACCTGTCTACGTGGATTACCACATGCATGGTGAATGATCCCTTGTATTCATTCTTTATTAAATTGTGGAAATGATCAGTATACGTGGATTACCGCATGGCGGGCGAAAATCCATTTGCAGTTTCATATATTCTATTATACTCATTTGGTTAAAGTTTTGACTTCTATACTCCATGAAATTAGTGGAATATCCTTGATATTTGCGCTTCATCCAGTATCTTTTCATGGAAATATTCTTCTGAGCATTCTTGAATTTTACTCAACAAAGCAGTATCATGTTGACAATTTGAACGTTATTGAATTCTGGATAAATTAATTCTTGAACTTGTTTTATTGGATTCTTATATCATTGTCATCATCCTCATGCTTATATTATGTTGAAAGTCATCTGTGGCCTGTTGTGCATAGATGGACTTGGTATGATTATGACCAGGGATTTTCGGTATAATCATGACCGTAATGTTACAAATGATGTTGTAAAAGTCCTCATTGGCCCGTAGTGCATTGATGGGATGCTTATTGGCATGATCATGACCATTGATGAATACGAATATCCTCGCACGTAGTGCATGGATAATTTGTGGTTGTGATACTAATGAATATCCTTGGTCGCATCACTGAGAGGATGAAGTGGATTATTTATTAAGATGAGTCTCAAATGATAAAAGTGATGAAAAACCTTTTAAATTATAAAAGATAATAGATTTTATTCTCTACTTGACTCTTTTAATGGATTGCTTGTTCACTGCAGTTAAACTTGATGTTTGTTATATTTTATCGGTTTAACATTGTTGAAGACTAATGATAATTTATTCTACATTATCTTAGTCATAATATTTCTTCTTGGGCTAGTTGAGCTCACCCTTTCTTTCACCGTTCTCTTGAGGAAATGAGAACGTAAAATGGACTAGTCGGGGAACGGAGTGATGGTCCAGATGATAGTAGTAGTAGTCCTCACTATTCTGTTAAATAGTGTGACAATAAATGTAATGAGGACTCATTTGAGTGTGGATATTGTCTAGATGACAATATTCTTATTAAAACTCTCAATTTATGTTTTGTCGTATTTTACACGACAGCTGTATTATTAAGTTGTATTTGTATTCTGTACTATGTATTTGGCGACTCACAATAGGTGATGTATACTTATTTTGGGGGCGTCCCAGTAGGTATCAAAGCTTTGGGATATGATCTCTGGCTGAGATGTGAGACAAGAACTAGGAGGGGAGAGACGGGGAATTCCTTCGCTAGTATGACCTACCTAAGTTTATTTGGTATTTAATTGGTCGGTCAGAGTATAGAGATAATATGTGATATATTAATTAACCCTTGTTTTGTGGCAGTATTTGAAAATGACATCCGAGAATGTTGAGAACATCAATGGAGCACAGGAGACCGTTGAGTCTCCACAGATCAATAATCAGGATAATGTGCATCAGGAAGGCGACAATTCTCATGCAAACAACAACATTGACCAAATGATGAACGATGGAATGTTCAGAGGCTTTATGCAATTCATGCAACAACAGGCAAGAGCGGCTCCTGTACAAAATGTAGGAGGAAACACTGACAACTCTCGGACGGTCACCGCTAAGCAGTTCAAGGAACTGGGACCACATGAGTTTTTTGGAGAACCAAAACCACTTAAGGCAGAGACATGGATAAAGCAGATCTGCAAGATATTTGATGTCTTGGGATGCTCTGAGGAGCAAAAGGTTCCCTTTTCCATCTTCATGTTTATGAGCAGAGGCAGATTCTTTGGTGGGAATCAGTAAAGCGTACTCAACCCGCTGACTTGAAGATGACTTGGGAGAAGTTCCAAGAATTGTTCAACGACAAGTACTTTCCCGAAAGTATTCATCATATAAAAGAGGTAGAGTTCATCAAGCTGGAGTAAAACAACATGAATGTGTCGCAGTACGAAGCCAAGTTTGCCGAGTTGCGTCCTATTTGGTTGATAATGAGGAGAGAATGACGCGAATGTTTCTAAGAGGTTTGAAACCTGAGATACGTCAATATCTTATCTCTCATAAACTGTGTTTGTATTCAGATGTTGTTAATAGGGCTCAATTATTAGAGCGCGATAATGAGTCAACCCAACCAAAAGAGAGGAGCCGACAAAATGATAATACCAGTGATAGCAGTCATTGAAGCGGTGACAATAAGCGTGGATGGATTAAACATGCCAGAAATGGTAACCACTTCAGTGAGAATCATGGCCAAAATAATAAGAATGGACATTTCAAGAAGAGGAGATTCAACAATGATGGAAAGACGTCAAAGATCAAGACCGTTGTTAAGGAAGGAGAACGACCACCTATCATATGCTTCAAATGTGGAGGGGAGGGACACATCAATCCAAACTGCGCGATGCCATCCAAAGCATGCTATAATTATGGAAGAGAAGGTCACCTAGCCTGATTTTGTCTTGCACCAAAGTCAAGTCCAGCTGGGATGGAGGCATCTAAGGCCGTCCCAGACAAGATAAAGCCGGTAGTTTAAGTGAGAGCGTTTATTGAGGAACCCGAACAAGGTTATTACGGGTAAGTTAATCATAAATTCTTACAAAGTCTATACCTTATTAGATACCAGTTCTACCCATTCTTTTATCTCTCTTGCTTACGCTCAACGTTTAAATTTGACTCCTGAGAAATTAGACTTTAACTTGTCTGTTGAAACTCCGTTAGGAGAAACCTTTGTTACCTCCATTGTTTATAAATCTTGTTTGATTCATATCGATACCCTCACGTTACCTGTCGATCTTATCTCTTTGAAAATACTTGCCCTTGATGTGATTTGAGGAATCGATTGGCTAACTACTCATCATGCTAAAATTGATTATTTTTGTAAAGTTGTTAGCTTTTATATTCCTAACCAACCTGTTATACGAATTCAAGCAACCAAACTACTAAAGTCAATCATTGTCATATCAAGCCATAAGTAAAGAGCCCCGAACCTTTCGTTGGTGACTTCCTTATGTGGAATGCACCTAAGACAGACTTTTCGTAGGGGACGTTGTGAATAACGGTGACAAATTGATAGGTATCAATGTGACGTGCTATCCAAGTCTTGGATGAGGGTCACAGTTTTGAATGATATTTCTATCGTTAATAAATTTCTTGATGTATTCTTGAAGACTTCTTGGCCTACCCCAGAGCGTGAAATTGAATTTTGTATTGACCCTAGTACAAAACCTTTTTCTTCAACCCTTAAATATTTCTTCAACCAAAACGAACGTATAATGCGCCAAAGACGTTGGCTCGAGCTGTTGAAGGTTACGATCATACCATTCAATATCATTGTGGAAGAGAGAACGTGGTAGCTAAAGCGTTGAGTAGAAGATCGTATGCGTTTACGTGTTCGATGTTGTTAACATAAAAATCCATTTCGTATAACTTACAAATGATGAAGATAGAGTTAAAGACTCTTGGGACCCACGTGAAGATAACAAATATACGATTAGAATAGACTTTAATCGATAAAGTTAAAGCCACTCAAGCTACATACTCAGAGCTGATGAATGTGAAGAAGAAGGTTCAAAAGGGCGTTATTCTAGAAGCAATAATCGATGAAGAGAGGAAATCTCAACCCTCAATTTTATTGGCCCATTTGAAATCCTTGATCGAGTAGGAACTGTGGCCTATAAACTCGTTTTACCGCCAAGTATGTCACGTGTTCATAACGTTTTTCACGTATCGATGTTACATAAATATGTGGATGACCCGAACCACATTATTGAATTAGAACTAGACGAGTTAGCAGAAGATTTAACGTATGAGGAGATACGTGTTAAAATCTTGGATAAGAAGAATCGTATTCAACACTCAAGGGTTATACCTCAAGAGTTAGAATCCAAAATGAAGTCAAGGTATCCTCACCTCTTTGGCATACCAGGTACGTATATAAATTTCGAGGGCGAAATTTCATAAGGAGGGGAGATTGTGAAACCCCAAATTTTACGAATAAAGATTTAATTTTCTTGAAATATTTTTTTGAATATATAGTGTGGATTTGCAATAATGTTATAGTTGTGGGTAGTATTTATAAATTTTACAAAGCATGCAAGTTGTTATATAATATTCGATTGGCCGGGGAATATTCTTTTTATCGGGGAATATCCGTACGATGGTATAATCATTGGTGGACCCCACAACGGAATTATTATCGGATTAAGAAAAAAACAAAAATATTTTATGAAAATAACGGCGGAAGTTTTACCGTTAAAATTGTTGAACTACTCAGTAGTAAAAG
Source organism: Panax quinquefolius (assembly GCA_020205615.1). Taxonomy (NCBI): domain Eukaryota; kingdom Viridiplantae; phylum Streptophyta; class Magnoliopsida; order Apiales; family Araliaceae; genus Panax; species Panax quinquefolius. The sequence continues at coordinate 60,290,403 of CM035154.1, read as the reverse complement.
TACAGTAATACGCGTGGTTGCATAGTAGCGCACGGTATTAATTATTGATGCTTACGTATGAAGTCATTCAGTTTTGTTCAATTATTGCTATAGTAATTATTGCATAATATCTCACGTTATTTGATTCAATTATTGTCGATATTTTATATATTATTAAATCAATAATTGAGATGACAGAGTTATTAATATTATTATTTACAATATTAACCATGTCTAGAAGTTCTGCCAAGGAGAGGTTTGGTTACCTAATTCCGCGCCACTAGGGAGAAATCCTTATTGGAAAGCTCCCTCTTTCCTGAGAACGACCTGGTCGATTAATATTATGAATTATAATAATGATGATAAATGTTGCTAAATATATTGAGGTGTCTTTTTATGAAGTCACGGAAGTTTATATATATAAATATTATATATATAAATTTTGTTTTATTAGTATTATTAATGTAATAAAACAGAAAAGATTTTTATATAAACAGAATACTTTTATAAAGTTATTTATTTTATTAGACTATAAATAGAATATATTATATTCTATTATGCATAGTATTTTGCATAGTAAAATCTTTTTTTTATATAAAACAAAATACTTTTATAAAGTTATTTGTTTTTTATTAGACAATAATTAGAATATATTATATTTTATTATGCATAGTATTTGCATATTGCTGCATAGTGTTTGCATAGTAAAATCTTTTTATATAAAAGCAGAATACTTTTATAAAGTTATTTGTTTTATTAGTATAATAATTAGAATATATTATATTTTATTATGCATAGTGTTTACATAAAGTGCATGCATAGTGTTTGCATAGTAAAATCTTTTTATATATAAAATGTAATACTTTTATAAAGTTATTTATTTTATTAGACTATAAATAGAATATATTATATTTTATTTAAAAGATTTTGTTTTATTAGAATATTTTATTAATAATGCATAGTAAATCAATATGGACCGTCTGGTTTAAAAGTAAATCAATCGAAATAGTTTCATGAATTAGTTACTTATTCAATCCATTCTCCTATAAATAGAAGCTCATTCCTTCATTATTTCTTACTTAATTCAATGAAACTCTGAGAGAGAAACTATAGAGAGAAAGAAGAAAAGTATACTCGCTACTTCACTACTCCTATATCCAGTTTCTTCTAAGGTAAGAGGTATTATTTCTTTCAGATTCATGAAGAGAACTTCGTTATTCCATTCTTTATTATTCATTGAATAACTTTGATACTGTGAGCTACCCTATACTTGGTGAAATTCTTACATTATTCCATTCTTTATTATTATGTTGGAATAACTCAGTATATGGAAAGTACCGCATACATGGTGAAATTCTTACGTTATTCCATTCTTTATTTGGAATATCCCGCCGCATGCATGTATTACACCGATTCGGTTCCATTAATTATTATTCTATTGGAATAACCGTCTGCATGCGGATTCTATCGCATGTTTGGTGATTTTGTTGTTATTCCATTCTTTATTATTACGTTGGAATATATCCGCTTAAATTGTGAATTTACTTTTTCGTTCCGTTTCTTTATTATTCTCGGAATATCCCACATCGTGCATTTACGCATGACACGGTTCCATTCTTTATTATTTCATTGGGAATAACACTGCATGCGTATCTATCGCACGCATGGTGAATCCTTCTGTTATTCCATTCTTTATTATTCTGTTGGAATAACCTGTCTGCGTGGATTACCACATGCATGGTGAATGATCCCTTGTATTCATTCCTTATTAAATTGTGGAAATGATCAGTATACGTGGATTACCGCATGGCGGGCGAAAATCCATTTGCAATTTCATATATTCTATTATACTCAGTTGGTTAAAGTTTTGACTTCTATACTCCATGAAATTAGTGGAATATCCTTGATATTTGCGCTTCATCCGAAGATATTTTCATGGAAATATTCTTCCGAGCATTCTTGAATTTTACTCTACAAAGCAGTATCATGTTGACAATTTGGACGTTATTGAATTCTGGATAAATTAATTCTTGAACTTGTTTTATTGGATTCTTATATCATTGTCATCATCCTCATGCTTATATTATGTTGAAAGTCATCTGTGGCTGTCAGTGCATAGATGGACTTGGTATGATTATGACCGAGGATTTTTCGGTATAATCATTAATAGTAATGTTACAAATTATTTGGTAAAAGTCCTCATTGGCCCGTTGTGCATTGATGGACAGTTGTTGGCATGATCATGACCATTGATGAATACACGAATATCCTTAGCCCGTAGTGCATGGATAATTTGTGGTTGTGATACTAATGAATATCCTTGGTCATATTGCAGGGATGATGTGGATTATTTACTAAGCCGAGTCTCAGCGATAAAAGTGATGAAAAACCTTTTTAAATCATAAAAGATAAAAGATTTTATTCTCTACTTGACTCTTTAATGGATTGCTTGTTCCGCTGCAGTTAACTTGATGTTTGTTATATTTTATCAGTTTAACATTGTTGAAAACTAATGATAATTTATTCTACATTATCTTAGTCATAATATTTCTTATTGGGCTAGTTGAGCTCACCCCTTTCTTTCACTGTTCTCTTTAGAAAATGAGAACGTAGCTGGGACTAGTCGGGGAACGGAGTGACGGTCCAAATGATAGTATTATTAGTCCTCACTATTCTGTTAAATAGTGTGACAATAAATGTAATGAGGACTCCTTTGTGTGTGGATATTGTCTAGATGACAATATTCTTATTAAAACTCTCAATTTATGTTTTGTCATATTTTACACAATAGCTGTATTATTAAGTTGTATTTGTATTCTGTACTATGTATTTGGCGACTCAGAATAGGTGATGTATACTTATTTTGGGGGCGTCACAGTAGTTGACGCATTGAGTAGAGGATCATATGCGGGTACGAGTGCAATATTGTCAACGTAAAGGCCCATTTTGTATGACTCGGAAAGGATGAAAATAGAGTTAAAGACTCCAGGGACCCATGTGATGATGGCAAATATACGAGTGAAACCGACTTTAATCGATAAAGTTAAAGTTGCTCAAGCTACAGACCTGGAGCTGATGCGTATGAGGAAGAAAGTGCAAGAAGGTGCTATTTCAGAAGCAAGAATCGTTGAAGAAGGAATACTTCGAGTCAACTCCAGTCTTTATGTTCCTAACGATTCTGACTTGAAGTATAAAATCATGATGGAGGCACACAACACACCGTTTGTAATCCATCCTGGGAGTACCAAAATGTATCGTGATCTTCGACATACATTTTGGTGGAGCAATATGAAGAGAGAGATAGTGGGGTTTATCTCAAGGTGTCTAACTTGTCAACGAAGTCGGCGCGGAGCATCAAGTGCCAAAAGGTCCATTGCAACCACTTGAAATTCCAGAATGGAAGTGGGAGCACATTACCATGGATTTCGTTACTGGTCTTCCCAAGGTTTCTTAAGGCATAGATGCGATTTGGGTCATTATTGATAGATTGATCAAGTCTGCTCATTTCTTACCAATACGAGAAACTTATACACTTGAACGTCTTGTTAGTATGTATATAAATGAGATTGTAAGATTGCATGGTATGCCAGTATCCATAGTTTCTGATCGAGACCCAAGATCACTTCAAGATTTTGGGTTATTTTACAAAAAGCTATGGGCATGGATTTACGATTTAGTTCGGCATATCATCCTCAAACGGATGGGCAGTCGGAAAGGACTATTCAAACTCTTGAAGATTTATTAAAACTCTGTGTCCTTGACTTCAAGGGAAGTTGGGACAAGTTCTTACCATTGGTGGAGTTTTCCTACAACAATAGTTATCAAGCAAGTATTGGCATGGCTCCATTTGAGGCGTTGTATGGAAGAAAGTGTTGTTCTCCAGTATGCTGGGATGAGGTGGGTGAAGCAACGTTGTTGGGATCGAATTTGGTACGTATGACTACGAAAAAGATTCAAACGATCCGATAACGTATAAAAACCTCACAAGATCGACAAAAGATTTATGTTGATCTTCATCGAAAGTACATGGAATTCAATATTGGAGATCATGTGTTGTTACGTGTTGCTCCATGGAAAGGAGTTACAAGATTTGGAAAGAGAGGAAAGCTCAATCCTCGATTCATTGGCCCATTTATAATCCTCGAACGAGTAGGAACTGTGGCCTATAGACTCGCCTTACCGCCAAGTATGTCTCGTGTTCATAATGTTTTCCACATATCTATGTTACGTAAATATGTGAAAGACCCGAACCACATTATTGAATTAGAACCAGACGAGATAGAGGAAGATTTAACGTATGAAGAGGTACCTATTAAAATCTTGGATAAGAAGGATCATATTCTACGCTCTAAAGTTATACCTCAAGTCAAAGTTTTATGGAGAAACCACGATGTTGAGGAAATGACCTGGGAGTTAGAATCTGAAATGAAATCAAGGTATCCTCACACCTTCGACATACCAGGTACGCACCCTAATTTCGAGGAAGAAATTTCATAAGAAGGGGAGGTTGTAAGACCCCAACTTTTATGAATAAAAAATAATTTTCTAGAAATATATTTTTGAATATTATGGTGTGGATTTGATATAATGTTATAGTTGTGGGTAATACTTACAAATTTTGCAAAGTAAGCAAGTGGTTATATAATATTCGATTTGTCGGGGAATATTCGTTTTAACAGGGAATATTCGTACGACGGCACAATCATTGGTGGACCTCACAACGGAAGTATTGTCGTAGTTAGAAAATGACATAATTATCTTTTATAAAAATAACGGCGGAAGTGTTACCGTTAAAACTGTTGAACTACCCAGTAGTAAAAGTACAGTAATACGCGTGGTTGCATAGTAGCACACGGTATTGGTTATTGATGCTTACGTGAGAAGTCACTTAGTTATACTCAATTATTGCTACAATAATTGCTGCATCATATCTCTCATATTATTGATTCGATTATTGTCACAGTATCATCGGCATAATATGTTATATTATTAAATCAATAATTGAGATGACAAAGTTATTTATATTATTAAATTGCAATATTTACAATGTCTAGAAGTTCTGTCAAGGAGAGGTTTGGTCATCTAATTGCTTGCCAATAAGGAGAAATCCTTATCGGAAAGCCCCCTCTTTCCTGGGAACGACCTGGTTGTTAAATATTGTGAGTTATAATATTAATGATGAATAAGTTCGTGTTGATTAAAGATGAAATTGATAGTTCCATTGTGTTAGAATTATTAGTGTTAGTGGAAATCGACATTTTTTCCGATATTAATTGATGTCTGGAAGTTTTACTGACCAGTCGGATAATTAATCGGATAAATAAGCAATTAATTGCTATTAATTCACATGATTATAACTATTTATTCACATGTGTGTACTATTGATTCACATTCTTGTACTATTAGGGGAGTTGGTGCAAGATTGATAATACTTGCATGACTAAGTTAAAAATGGAGGTATAGATGGAGGTACTATATTGTAATTCGTATTTTCACATGATTATAACTATTGATTCACATGATTGAACTATTGATTCACATTATTTACTATTAGGGGAGGTGGTGCAAGTTTGATAACACTTGCAGGACTAAATTAAAAATGAAAGAAAAGTTGAAGGTATTGTACTGTAATATTTCGAGCCCCAAAACGTGCAATTATTAAAACTATATTTTCCTATAAATAGAAGCTCATTCTTCCTTCATTTCTCACCAATTCACTAAAGCTTTAGAGCAATTATTATAGAGAGAAAGAAGAAGAGAAGTCTGCTACCTCACTATTCTAATATCCAGTTTCTTCTAAGGTAAGGGGTATTATTCTTTCGTATTCATGAAGAGAGTTATTTTCTTTCAATACTCGTAAGAGTTGTTATTCCATTCTTTATTATTATGTTAGAATAACTTTTATGCATCTAATACCGCATACATGGTGAAATTCTTACATTATTCCATTTTTATTATTCATTGGAATAACCCGTCTGCAATGGATCATCGCGTATACGGTGAATTCTGTTGTTATTCCATTCTTTATTATTCTGTTGGAACATCCTGTCTGTGCGGATTACGCATGACCTGGTTCCATTCTTTATTATTCTGTTGGAACATCTCATGCATGCGGATTACGTATGACCTGGTTCCATTCTTTATTATTCGTTGGAACATCTATCTATCTACGCGGATTACGCATGACTGGTTCTATTCTTTATTATTCTCATTTGGGAATAACACATGCATGCGGCTATCTATCGCATGCCTGGTGAATTCTTCTGTTATTCCATTCTTTATTATTCTGTTGGAATAACCTGTCTATGTGGATTATCGCATGCATGGTGAATGATCCTTCGTATTCATTCCTTATTAAATTATGGAAATGATCTGTCTACGTGGATTACCGCATGGCGGGCGAAAATCCATTTGCAGTTTCATATATTCTTTTATACTCAGTTGATTAAAGTTTTGGCTTCTATACTCCATAAAATTAGTAGAATATCCTGGATATTTGCGCTTCATCCAGTATCTTTTCATGGGAATATTCTTCTGAGCATTCTTGAATTTTACTCCACAAAGAAGTATCATGTTGACAATTTGGACGTTATTGATTTTTGGATAAACTAAAATTTTAAATCTTTAAAATTTATCCTTGAACTTGTTTTATTGAATTATTATGTCATTGTCATCATCCTCATGCTTATATTGTGATGAAAGTCATCTTTGGCTTACGTGCATAAATGGACTTGGTATGATTATGACCAGGGATTATTCGGTATAATCATGACCTGTAATGTTATAAATGATGTGGTAAAAGTCCTCTGTGGCCTATAGTGCATTGATGGACAGTTTTTGGTATAATTATGACCAGGGATTATTCGGTATAGTCATAACCATTAATGATTTAATGAATATCCTTGGCCCATAGTGCAGGGATGACTTGATGATGTGGTTTATTTATTAAGCTGAGTCTCAGGCTCTCAGCGATAAAAATTGATGAAAACATTTTAAATCATAGAAGATAGTAGATATCATGCTCTACTTGACTCTTCTAATGGATTACTTATTCCGCTCCAGTTAAACCTGATGTCTATTGTATTTTATCAGTTTAACATTGTTGAAGACTAATGATAATTTATTCTGCATTATCTTAGTCATAATATTTCTTACTGGGCTAGTTGAGCTCACCCTTTTGCTTTCATTGTTCTCTTCAGGAAATGAGAGCGTAGTCGGGACTAGTCTGGGAACGGAGTGATGGTTCGAGATGGTGTATTAGTAGTCCTCACTATTCTATAAAATAGTGTGACGATAAATGTAATGAGGACCTTATTTGAGAGTGGATATTGTCTAGAAGGCAACATTCCTGTTTAAACTCTCAGTTATGTTTTGTCGTATATTACACGACGGTTATATAATTAAGTTTGTATTTGTCAAGATGGGTGATGTTTACCTATTTTAGGGGCGTCACAATAATGATTGAAATCAACTTAATGAATTAATATAGCCTATTTAAGAGACTGATTATTTTAAGAAAATATCCTGCAGAATTTATAAATTAAATAAAATACTTGATGTTAAAGAATTATCTTAATATAATATAAGTATTCAAATTTTAATTATTAAGATAATTAAAATAGCTTATGTGATTTTAAAGTAAAGCAAATAATAAAATCAACACCAAGATTTTTTACGTGGTTCAACTATTACCCTCCATAATAATAGCCTAGTCCACGTCTAATACCAACTAATATTGGAGACTCACTTTATTTATTTCTTTATAAATAATCACAGATTACAAAACAGATTCTTACAAAAAATTAATAAACAATTAATTTCTCTTGAGCTCTCTTGCTCCTTGTGCACCTATGCACTCTTCAAGCACTTTTGCTTCCTTGAACCTGTTTGTAAGCCTTTTCTCTAATCCACTAGGATTAACACCTTTAGACTACACTTAGTCTAAATAAAAATTTAATACAAATATAGAGCTCTATGATCAATATAAGAATAATCAATTTACCAGTTTAAAGGCTCAACTATATGCAATGATCAATTAGCACAAAAAGAATAAACAATTAAATCTTACCAAATACCAACTCAAATTATATCAGAGATTTAATTGCTTGGCTACTCAAGAGTTACACTGAGTAAATCAATTCGCTTGGAAATAACAGTAATAAGTGCAACGATAAATTCGTGAGTTATTTTTCCATACATGAAAAACACTGTTAAATAGCCCTCCAAATATTACCGTTTTAAATTAAAAATAACTCTCTTTTTGTACAAGTCAATCGGTATAAGGATATCAAAGAATGCAACGGTAATAAAGTCAATATCTATCCAGCAAAAACAACTTCTTTGATTTTATCTCTCAAACATTAAGTACCGTGAGATAGGAGAGTAACAGTTACTTTATCATTTCCAAGACTCAAGCTATTTAATGTGACCATAATTACTTTTCCTTAAAAAATGTAGACATCAAATCACCAAGAGATAAAACTGCCGGCATTTTAGTCTAAACTAGTAACTCATATCCACGTGTATCACATATCACCTTCCAAACAAGTATAGCTACTATGCATGTAGAATAATTACTCCTCAAAAACCGCACATGCAACAACTCATAAAAAGCTAGCTACTGTTCTTTAGAGTTTCTAGGAAATCATGCATATCCACGTGTAGAAAAACAGTCCAAGAGATATCAATTAGCTTCTAGGCATTCAGACTAATGTATGAGATACATAAGTAATATACACATGTACTATTATTTATCACTTTTTGTATTTGATTAATCTGATCTCATTTTATTTTTAGAAAAACCATTTTCATAAGATTTTAAAAAAAACTTCATTTAAGACATATAACAACAAATATATAAATAATATGTCCTAGAGCCTTTAAATGAAAAATCAATTATTATGCAATTGACCTTACATTTGTCTTCCTAGAAAGAGAAAAACTCTTCTTCCATTTGAAAAACCCGCAGATGTTCTTTTATCAACAAATACCTGAAACACCATAAAATAATTTAGTATATAATCATTTCATCATCAAAACTTAAGGATAGAATATGACAAAGTCAACATTCTCCCCCTTTTTGATGATGACAACCCAAAATTGTTTTAACTCTCATTATCTCCCCCTGAATATATGCATAACAAAATTAACTACCCCTAAATCCATGCAATAATATTATTTCAGGATACTGAAATTCGATTTTCAGTAAAGTTACAAAATCCTGAATTTTGTAAACAATTCAAAACAACCTGTTACCTGTAGTAATTGTTTGTTCATCAAATATCAAAAATTGTACTGCTAAACATATCAAATATTATCAAATATTAAAATTGAAATCCCAAATTAAACATAAGTCTTTTGGTGATGCACACGAAACCAAAACCAACATTTTTAAAATCACCAACATTTGTAAAATCCGTCCATAAACATCCAAAAAAATAATCATAAAAACTCTCCCCCTTTGTCATCAAACAATAAGGAAAGCAGTTCATTCGTCGAGTTCTACCACGACTCCACGCTGAGCGACCCTTTGTGTGAAATAGGGTCGATGATTGGCATGATGAACTTTCTCAGCAATGCTCAGGTCAGCAGTAAATTGGGGAGGTGGTAGAGGGACATCAAGAAATTCACCTTGATACTCAGCCAACCAGTTGCAATGCACCCACTCCGGAACAGTTGAATGCTTACGTTGCATATGCAGTTTAGATCCAACATCATTGAAATGAGTAGAAATGAACTCAGCCAACTCCCCGATTTGATTACTAATAAACTTAAGCTCTTGACTCAACTGATAGGAATTTCGATTAAGCCTTCGTTGCATAACCTCTGCCAAAGCAGTGGTTTGCATTTCAAAGCCTGCATGTAAGTCAATAAATTCATCTTCAAGATTATTGTAAAGTTTGTTAATTTCAGGAGCACCCAAAGGCAATTTACTTTTTTCCAATAAAGTCATACGGGTGGTAAGGCCAGACATTTCAGTCTGCATTTTTTCTTGTTTACTAAGCACCAGTTTCAACATGTCAATGATTTCAGAAGAAGAGTAAGTAGAGGCCTGAACAGGAGAGGATGGATTGGAGACTAGAGGAGCATGATTCTCAGAATTAACACGAACAAACATACCATCAAGTAAAATAATACGCGACATTTTCAAGGAACCAACGCTGATGGAATCAGTAACCGAAATAGAGTTTTCATTTTCAAAAGAAATTTTAAAATGAGTAAACAGAGTAGTGAGAGTAGCACTGTAAGGCAAACATGTTTTGGTTTTTCGCAAACAGATGGTCATTTGGTGAAGCATCATTTGAGACAAATTAAAAGAAACTCCTCTTAAAATCATGGCAACGATTATCAAGTCTTGATAGGTAAAATCTGCTCCTCCACCTAAACGAGGCAACAGATTGTATCTAACAAGATGATGGAGGACACAAGAAATAGGAGAGACATCCACTGTTTTTGGAGTAAAAACATCATCCAACAAATTGTTGTTCATCACAATTTGTAATTGTTCTAGAGGAGTAAACGAAAAATGAACAGCACCTTTTTTTGTAAAAGGATAAACACCAGAAGATGGAATATTCAAAATACTACCAAAATCCATGACTGTAAAATATAAAGATTTTCTTTTGACAAAAGTTGTATAAAAATCTCCATGACATTCTAGATTTGTATAAAATTGTTGGACAAGTCTAGCGTATGCAACAGATGGAGGAAAAAGCATTGAAGAGATACCACAAGATTCAAACAATGTTCTCAAAGGAGATTGTTGATAACAAATCTGATCAACAGACTTTTCATAGAAAAATTATTTTGTAAAAATGACTGTTTTAAAATGCACCTCATACGCATTACTGCGAAAGAAGTTGTCAGGCAGATCAGAGGAAAGGTTAGGGTTTACCGAAATAGGTGGAGGTGTAACTTCCGACTTAAAAGGTGGAATCACTGACTGTCGCCACCGAGAGGGTCCAGTTGATTTCGAAAAATAAGGACTAAATGTTGACTCGTCAGAAGATGAAGAGTCCACGTATTCTGTTTCCTCAGACATGACTTTCTTCATTTTTCATTGCTTGCATGAAGGTCCGGCTGTTGATTGAGATGGAACCATTGTCTAATCATCATCGGAATCGATAAGCGATCTCTTGTACGTACGAGTTCTCATGGTGAGTTAGGTGTGTGAATGAAGAACAAGATGAGAAGGTAAGAGAGAAACAGAGTTAGAAAGAGTTAGAGAAGATGAGGAGTAACGAATACAGAATGAGATTTTAAAAAGGACTAATGCATACACTCCCACATACTTACGTCTTCCAAAAAACTCATCCGTTTGATCGTTTTAATCTTCAAAACCCATTATGAGATGCATGTACGATACGTCTCCCAAGAAGCCTTTCTTCTATCCAGTCTTTTCGGTTTTTTAAAAAAAAAATTATCATAGACTCCTTGATTATTGTGTCCATGATTTAAGGAGTTAAGTAGGCAGCCGAAACAAAATTAGATTATCAATTACCCTAAATTTTATCAGTTAATAAGATATACATGCAAACTAGGATAACACTAATATAAATTTTAAAATCATGCCATACACATCCCAAATTCTCTTCGCAGCATGCAAAATCTATCTTCACTTAAAGATTTAGTAAAAATATCTGCAATTTGATTTTTAGTTGGAATAAAAATCAATTTAATTAAACCTTTTGACACATTATCTCTTAGAAAAAGATGCCTTACTTCTATGTGCTTTGTACGTGAATGTAACACAGGATTTTTAGATATATCTATAGCACTAGAATTATCACAGTATATAGGCACACAATCACATAATATATCAAAATCACATAGAGTTTGTCCCATCCATAATATCTGAGAACAGCAACTTCCTACAGCTAGATATTCACCTTCAGTAGTTGAAAGAGCCACTGAGGTTTTCTTTTTACTATACCATGATACGAGGCTTTGTCCCAAGAAAGTACAATCACCACTCGTACTTTTTCTATCAATTTGACACCCTGCATAGTCAGCATCTAAATAACCTATTAGTTCAAAATGATTACAAATTGGATAGAATAACCCTAAATTTATTGTACCACTTAAATATTTCAAAATTCTTTTAACAACATTTAAGTGTGATTCCTTGGGTTTTGCCTGAAATCTTGCACACAGACAAACACTATACATTATATCAGGTCTAGAGGCAGTTAAGTATAACAAGCATCCAATCATACCTCGATATTTTGTTATATCAACATCAATACCTTTGTCATCAGTGGTGAGCTTTATTGATGTGCTCATAGGTGTACCTTTTGAGTTAAATCCTTCAAAGCCAAATCGCTTGAGTAATTATTTTGTGTATTTGGTTTGATGGATGTAAATTCGTCTTTTGTTTGCTTGATTTGAAGTCCCAAAAAGTAGTTGAGTTCTCTCATTAAGCTCATATCAAATTCTTTATACATGCACTTGGAAAACCACTCATAAAGAGGATCATTAGTAGCACCAAAAATTATATCATCTACATATATTTGAACAATAATGATATCTATATTTTTATGCTTAATAAATAATTTAGAATCTATTTTACCTCTAATAAATCCATTTGACAAGAGATACTTACTTAACTTTTCGTACCACGCTCTTGGAGCTTGTTTCAAGCCATAAAGAGCTTTCTTTAATTTGTAGACATGATTAGGATACTTTTCATGCTCAAATCCAGGAGTTTGTTTCACATAGACCTCTTCATTAATGTATCCATTGAGGAAAGCACTCTTTACGTCCATTTGATACAACTTAAACTTTTTGTAACACGCAAATGCCAACAAAATTCGAATTGATTCTAGCCTAGCCACTGGAGCATAGGTTTCTTCATAATCGACCCCCTCTTGTTGGTTATACCCTTGAGCTACTAGCCTTTCTTTGTTACGAGTGATTGTTCCATGCTCATCAAGCTTGTTTTTGAATACCCATTTCGTACCAATGATGGAAGCATCTTTTGGAGGAGGCATAAGTTCCTATACTTGGCATCTCTCAAATTGTTGAAGTTCTTCTTGCATTGCCAATAACCAATTTTCATCAAGGACTGCATCCTTTGCATTCTTTGGCTCAACCTGTGACAAAAATGCAGAGAATGCACAATGATTTTGTAAACCTCTTCGTGTGGTTACACCTTTGTTGATATCTCCAATGATATTCTCCGGAGGATGATTCTTGACATATCTAGTTGTTTTTGGCATTTGAATATCATGTAAAACTTCTTCTTGATCATGTGACTCATCTTCAGCATCCTGCAAATTTTCAGGTTCACGTTCCTGCTGGTTATCCATTTCAAGTTCCTGAAACTATTCATTTGGTCTCCCGTTTTGTTCTTTTCGGTTTGCTGGAATTCTGACTATCTCTGAATTTCATGCATCATCTTCACTCTCTTTTGGAAGATCATTGTTAGTTTCATTGAAAGTGATATGAACAGATTCTTCTACACATGACTTTCTAACATTAAAGATACGATAAGCCTTACTATTTTGAGAATAACCAATGAAAATTCCTTTATATGACTTAGCATCAATTTTTTCCAAATTATCACTTGTATTTAAGATGAAACATTTCGAACCAAAAACTTTGAAATAACTTATATTTGGAATTTTATTATTTAGAAGCTCATAGGGTGTTTTCAAAATAATAGGACGAATGAGTACTCTATTTAAAACATAACATGATGTACTTACTGCTTTGGCCCAAAATTTCTTTGGAAGCTTACTTTCTTGCAGTAGAGTTCTTGCCGTCTCTTGTAGAGTCCTATTCTTCCTTTCCACCACCCCATTTTGTTGAGGAGTCCTTGGGCTGAAAATTCATGGCTAATACCCCTTTGATCACAAAAGGTTATAAAGTCTTTTTAAAATTCAGTACCATGATCACTTCTAATTCTAATGAGTTTATAACTATACTTAGTTTCAAGATTCCTTATTAATTTTTCAAATTCTTTAAATGCTTCATCCTTAGTTCTCAAAAATAGTACCCATGTGTATCTTGAAAAATCATCAACTATTACAAATGCATAAAATTTACCATTAATACTTGAATGCCTTTCCAGTCCAAATAAATCAAGATGAAGTAGTTGCAAAGGAGAAGAGGTTAATACCATATTCTTTGCTATAAAAGAAGTTCTTACTTGTTTTCCCAGTTGATAAGGAATACATGTTCCTTTCTTTTCAAACCTGATTCTTGGCAATCCTTTGACGAGATTCTTTGAGGATAGTTTCTTGATTAAGTCCATATGAACATGTCCCATCCTTTTATGCCATAAATAAGCTTCATCCTGTACGGATGTAAGACATAGCTCTTCATCCTGTTGCTCAAAATCAAGAGTGTATATATTTCCTTCTCTTTGTGCAACTAGAGTAGTATTGTTAGTACCATGAAATATTGTGCATTTATCTTTTTCAAAGTTAACTTGATGGCCATTATCCATTAATTGGCTAATACTAGTTAAATTAAATTCAAGACCATTAACAAGGTGCACATTATTTATACTTATCTTGCCATTACCAATTTTACCTTTTCCAATTATCTCACAGGTTTTGTTATCTCCAAACGTGACCATATGCCAAGAACATCCGCTATCAAGAATCCATTTTTGAGATGAAACTCTTGCCTTTAAGCATATCTGTCAAGAAAGAACAATTTATCCTTTTGGTACCCATATCTTTTAGGGTCCACTTATGTTAGTAGCAAATAAATCATTCTTTTTAATCCATACCTTTTTAACCATGTTTCGTTTCTTAAAACAATTTATATCTAAATGACCTTTAATACCACAATGTTTACAAGTTGTGAAAGGAGAGCAATAATTTAAACTAAACCGTGATTTTGATTTTAGCATTTTCATATTACTCTTTCTATGCATAGGATCATAACCAATTCCTTGACTTTCAAAACTAGGTCTTTGTTTACCTAATATGACATTTAAATTTTCTTCGCCTCTAGAGATAATTTTAATGAAGGTATTTCTTTTTGAAGTTCATTACTAGGAAAGGTTTTAACAGGAGATTTATCACTAAATGCATCAATACATAGATCTCTCATTTTTAGCTCATTAGTTAATTTTTGGACTTCATTATTCAAGAAATTTACCTTATTGAAAAGTATTTTGTTATAATTGTATAAATAATCAATCTTAGCAATCAAAACCTTTTCTTCTTTACATGTAGATTCCTTTTCAATTTCTTTCTTTTCATTTATTAGTGAATCCACTTCACTCATTAAAGTATTAACTAAACCTTTTAAGCATGCATTTTTTTCTTTTAACTTCTTATTTTCTTGTTCGAATGAGTCTATTTCATTAAAAGATACCTAATTAGATTCACCTTCAATTCCCACAAAGCATACTTGTGCTATCTCATCTTTAGCATCGATCTCCACTTCGGATTCCTCATCACTCCAAGTCACAAGGGCTTTGTTCTTCTTGTTGTCTTTGTAGTTTGTCTTCCCTTTGTTCTTTAATTGAAAACATTTTTTCTTGAAATGACCGGGACGTCCACATTCAAAGCATGTCTCTTCAGTTTGCTTTCCTTTGAACTTATTTGAATTGAAAGTATTTCTTCTCTTGTTCTTCCTTTGTAGTAGTCCCTTGAGTCTTCTTGACATCATGGCTATTTCTTCATCTGAGTCATCATCTAGCTCCTCTTCATTATCTGCAGTAAGAGCTAAGACCTTTTGTGATGCCACTAAAAAAGGTCCATTCCATCCAACCCATTCTGAGTCGCCAAATATATGGTACAGAAACAACTACAACTACATTATTACAATTGTCGTGCAAAATACGACAACACATATACTGTGAGTTTAAATACAAATATTGTCATCTAGACAATATACACACTCAAATAAGTCCTCATACAATTATTGATACACTATTTTACAAAATAGTGAGGACTACTAAAACAACTATCTTGAACCATCACTCCACACCCCAACTAGTTCCCTCTATATTCTCGCCTCCTGAGAAGAAAAATGGAACAAAAAGGAAAAGGGTGAGCTCAACTAGCCCAGTAAAGAATATTATTACTAAGATAATGTACAACAAATTATCGTTAGTCTTCAACAGGGAAAAATCTGATAGAATACAATAGACAACAAGTTTTAGATCAACAACTGCAGCGGAAACAACAATTCATTAGAAGAGTTAAGTAGAGAATGAAATCTACTATCATCTATGAATTTAAAAGTCCATCATCAATATTTTATTCCTGTAACATCAATCAATATACATCTTGAATCAAATAGTCATCTTTGCACTACAGGCCAAAGATATTAATCAGTCGGTCATGTTCATCTCAACACCTGTTCATCTTTGCACTACGGGCCAAATATATTCATCATGAAATCATTCATCTTTGCACTACATGCCAAAGATATTCAGTAGTATCATCATTTAGGACTGAGGATGATGAAAAATATTTTAAAGAAAATGAATCTAGTGAGACAAAAGAATAAATATTATGGATTCATATTTTAGACAATCCAAGTTCAAAAATACTCCATAATAAACTATTGTGGAGCAGAATTCAAAAATAAAGATCAAAACATAGATCCAATCAAAGATAGGAACCATAATAGACAATCTTGGACACAGAAAAGAAAATTTAATTTTTTTGTGAATAGTATCGTATTCGTGAATAGTGCCGTATACGTGAATAGTAATCCCGACACTAAAAGGTAGAAATTCCACAAGAAAAATCATCATTCTTCGTGAATAGTACTTGTGAATAATAACTCGTGAATAGTAACTCATGAATAGTAATCCCGACATGAAAAGATAAGAATTTCACAAGAAAAATCTTACCAATATTCTGGCACAATGATATTGAAAGAAATAATATCATTTTTTTAAAAAAATAACATCCCTTACCTCAAAAGAATAGTACTTCTGGCTGGAATATCAAATATAACGCTGAAGGAAACTTGCACCGTATAGCAACACTCAATATATCAAAATACACACAAGAATACCCTCGATAATATAGAGAGAGAAAACTTCAGTTTCTGGTGTGATTTTCAATTCTAACCTAAGCACCCTATTTATAGGAAATTGCTTAGAACACCAAAGCAGAAAATTTAATATAATAATATTATTTATAAAAATATTATACGCACCATTTGAAATTTGAATTTCAGCACTCAGCACATTTATATCACATGTGGGACACTCACCAAAAACGTTTTTCTTAAAAAATAATAATTAAAACTTCAAAAATCAATTATTCTGGAACTTCGGAACTTCAATAATTCATAATAAATAGCCCTTTTGTAAGAAAAATTCAAACCTTATGTCCTTTTCATAGGAAATTCCATTCTCTACAACTTTGTAAGTTTAAGTTTTTCCAAATTCCAAACAGAAATTGACCAAAATTCACATACGGACAATTTTGCAGGCTATAATCAAATTTCAGCCAAAAAATGGGGTCCACAAACATGAAAAATATGTTTTAAATATTTTTAGTAACAAAAATACACTTCCTCCTCATTTATTCATATATCCCACATTCATTGTAAAAATATCACCATTATTATATTATTAAAATATAATAATATATTTAAATGAATTATTTTATCAGAAAAGATAAAATATCAATTTTCAACAATTGTCACATTAAAAATTTTCTCCATCTATATCCACATAAAATAAATATTTTCCTTATCATATAAATCAATTATTAATTATTCACAAATAATATTACAGAATCACAATCATCGATAACCCAGCCGTTCCAGAAAGAGGGGTTTTCAATAAGAATTTCTCTCATCATCATGCAATTAATTAGGTGACCAAACCTCTCCTAAGATGTAACTTTCTAGACTTTTGCCAATAATGCTATCTAATAATATTATTCAAATAATATGAATTATTGATCCGATAGTGGAAAATATTGTGTAGTGACAATTATTGAAACAACAATAATATAAAATATCAACGTAGCAATTATTGAATCAATAAAATAAAATATTGAGCAAGAATTATCGTGAACAATTATTGAGTAGTGCCTTCACGTAAGAATCAATAATTGGTGCAATACTGCAGCTACTATGCAACAACGCCAGACATCAGTATTTTAACCATCGGGTATTCCAATAAGATTAATCTGTGAATAACTACGCCGTTATTTATAAACAACTTATACTTGTCATTTTCTTCATCCAATTGCTTTTCGTTAAGGGGCCCACACAAGGCTGCGCCATCGTACGAATATTCTCCGACAGCAAGAATATTCCACGACCAAACGAATATTCCCCAACAACAATGAATATTTTATAATCACTTGCTTATTTAAAATATTTATGCATTTTACCCATAACTAACCACATTAATCAAATCAACCCTTACTATTTCAAAATAATTAATAGAGGAAATTCCATTTTATTAAAAAAAAATTGGGGTCTTACACCTTTCTTCGAGGAGTTTCCTCCTCCTCATCATATCTCTTTAACTGATGTTCATATTCTTCTAATTCACCTTTTGGGAATAGCCCGAAGCAACTTACGGTTGATCTCACTTTGAGGAATAGTCTTGTCCAGTAATTTCAAGGAGTTTATAAGGACTAGAAATCTTGCTTGAGCTAGCTTAATGGTTTCATCTTTTTCAAGCTTGAACATTTCATAATCGTGCATAAGCATGCTTAGCTTGACTTCTCGTACTTTGGAGGTACCTTCATGACTTACCACTAGAGTATCCCAAATTTCCTTAGCTGTGTTGCATGAGGAAACTTTGTCTATCTCGGATTGTACCATGCCGCTGAGAAGCGTGTTCATTGTCTTTGAATCACACTACAAGAAAGCTGGCTAATTCCGACTGACGTATACTCGACGGATTATATTCAGTCGAAATAGGATTATGTCCGAGGGAATAATACGTCGGATATAAGTCCCTCGAAAACACCATAATTCTGACGGAATTCCGTCGACCTTAGAACTCTCCAGTTGGCGCCAAATTTGGCACCACCATGAAAAAGTAATTTCGATTTAATAAATGTTATTTTCGAGGGATATTTCGTCGAATTTAGGTTATCTCCGAGGGACTTATTAGCGACAGACATTCCGTCGGAAATAACAATATAAGCTTTTCACCTTCTGCCTTTTCATTTCAGACGCTCGATTTATCTGATCTCTCTCTCACTCTCCTTATTCCCTAGCCTCTCTCATCCCTACCCCCCCCCCCACCCATCCAACACCGGTCCCTCTTCCTCCCCCCCCACTGCTCCCCACCACTCGCCCTGTGTCTCCGGCCCACTCTGCTCTGTACCCCCACTCCTCCTGGTCCCCCACACTACCCCTTGCACTCCCCGTGGCCCCTCTCCCCGGTCCCCATAGCTTGATCTGTCCCGACACCCCACCCACCCTGTGTACCCCACTCCCTCTCGTCTCCCGGTTAGTGCCTAGTTTAGGCCTGCCCGCCATCGCCAATTTCCAGCCATCAGGCGCCACCGATTCAGCCTCTACCACCAACGAATCTACACGCATTGGTAGCTCCTAGCTCCTCCTTTCTCTTCCTCGTTTCTCCTCCTTTAATTCAAGGTAAGAAATCCTAAATGCTCCTCCTTTAATTCATATGTTATTGAGAATAATTTTGGAGTTCTTATTGTATCAGAAATTGGGTTTTATATTTTAATTTGCTGAAATTGGGTTCATTTCTGTTATGAAATTTATTTTGTTAGAGTTGTTGATTTTGTGAAAGTTGTTCATGTTGTTAATTGTTTTGCAAATTAGGATTATTTGACTTCAATTCTGCAAGTGAATGCACGTTGCTGAAATTGTGATTTATTTGTGCAATTACAGTGTTTGGTTCAAAACAATTACAGTGTTTGGATCATAATATATGTATGTTAGTGTATAATTAAGAATGTGTTATTTGATATTTCCCATGAAATTCCCAACAGAATATCTATTTGAAATCTGCAATTGAAAATTTTGTGGGCCCTACAAATATATTTATGTATTATTTAATCAATTTAATATAAAATGAAATAAATTTAATTTAATTTAGTTTATTAAACAAAATAAATGTTAAAAATTATTTAATATATTATAATATAAAATAAAAAATAATAATTAAATTAAATATAAATAATAATAATTAATTAAATAAAATTTTAAAATTATAAAAAATTTACAAGTGAAGTTTAAAATAAGATAATATAATATACTATAATATAATTTTTAAAAATTAAAAATATAATATTTATTAATTAAAAATTAAACAAATAAAAGAAAATATAATAATAAACTTACATAAATTTTAAAAATTAGATAATATAATATAATACAAAATAAAATAAAATAAAATAAAATACTTAATTAAATTAAATTGAATAAAACAAAACAAATTTGATTTAATTTAATAAATAAATTAAATTTAATAAAAAAATTAAATTTTTTTTTAAAATGTAATAAAATAAAATAAATTTAATTTAAGTACCATAATTTAAATTAAATTAAATTTAAAATAAAATACAATACAATACAATAATAAATACAATTAAATTTTATAAAATAAAATAAAATAATTTAATAGTAGTCTTCATATATATTCTAAATAACAATTCTCAGAAACTAAGTAGCACTTACTTAGTTTTTCATTGGCAAAATAAACTAAGTAGCATTTGCTTAGTTTGCCACAATTTTCAATAAACTCAATAATCAAGTATTATATGTATATATATACATATATGTACTATAATATGAAACTTAGAAACCCATTTGACAAGTAGGAGTGAATGTCGAACAGTAATCTCTATAGATTCCAAATAACAATTCTCATAAACTAAGTACCACTTACTTAGTTTATTATCATTGGAAAAATAAACTAAGTGGCATTTGCTTAGTTTGTCACAATTTTCAATATATAAATGCAATAATACTCTCCCTACATATATATATATATATATATATATATATACTCTTTCTTGTATGCAGGTTTCGACATAGCAGTTGCAACTAATAGTACTCCAATCCTGCCTCTAAGAATAATTAAAAAAGGGGTCGTAGTTCCTGTTTGTGTCCTATACTCGAATAATAAAGGTAATTGAATTACTGCAGACATTCCTCACTGTTCCATCATAACAGATGGCAACATCCAGAAGGAGTGCCAGTAAGTTGTTGAACAAAGTTCTAGGTTAAGCAACCCTCTAAATGAGCGAACGATCACTCTCCCATAGGAATGAATAATCTCCCTATATGGGTCCAATCCATGATATAAGCGACTTCTCACCAATTCAATTCCTCGGATGGGTAGTTCTCACAGAACGTCTCACCTCTTGAATGAGAACTATCCATTTGAGGAATTCGGAGTGGTGAGAAGCTATCTATATCATGGATTGGACCCATATGGGGAGATGATTCATTCCTAGCAGAGAAGTGATCGTTTGTTCATCTAGAGGGTTGCTTAAGCTGAAACTTTGTTCAATAGCTTAATGGAACTCCTTCAGGATGTTGTCATCTGTTATGATGGAACAGTGAGGAATGTTTGCAATAATTGAATTAACTTTATTATTCGAGTATAAGACACAACAGGAACTACGACCCTTTTTTTTCCCGGTTGCCGAATCAAGTAGAGATTCCACATAACAATTCTCATAAACTAAGTAGCATTTGTGTAGTTTGCCACTATTTTCAATAAACTAAATAGCATTTTCAATTATATATGTACTATACTTTGAAACTTAGAAACCCGTTTGACATACACTCAATAGGAGTGATTGTCGAACAGTCCCCAGTTTGGGACTGTTATTGGATGTTATGTCTCTCAATTAGGCCTGTGCAAATACGAAACGGTACATTTTTTGTTATTTTGAGGATTAATCGACTGTTATCTCTATATGTTCTCCGAGTGCATACTTAGATTAAGTTATCTTAGTCTATTTCGTGTGCTTGGAGACCATGGGAGGTGTGTCGAAATTTTTTGAAACTCATGAAACGTACTCAACGTGTTTGCACTAGTGATTTAGACACATCCAATAATGGGATGTAAGCCTTACCCCTCGCCCCCGTAGAGATACTAGGTAAATCTAATTCACGCATGAATATCCAAATTAACTTAATGCGTAATTCTGTGTAGTTAAAAATGTCAGCCAACCGGAGTTGGATGTACCATAGGATACCCAGTGATGGGAGAGGATTAGTCTCAGCTTATCGTGTTGGGGTTTTAGATTTCTTGAACAAAGCACTAGAACATATGGATGATCCGCATGGGAAGATGTGATGCTCGTGTGTCAAGTGTAAAAATCTGATTTAGAAGAAAGTCGACGAGATTTAATTCGACTTATTTTCTCATGGATTTGTAGATGGGTACTTCGTATGGACTCATCACGGGGAATCAGAAGTGATTGAAAATATTGTGGAACAACCAATTCCACGGGATTCATACGTCGAAAACTATGATCCAGTTGAGATGTTGGTTGATGCTTATGGCCCTACTACTATCGATCAATTGAATATGAACCTTCTTCAAGCGGTCATGAAGCAAGTGCCAAATAATACAAATTCGCCGCCTTTTACAAGTTGTTATCTCGAATCGAATCTGGGTCGTAGATCCGGAAATGATACGAACACCAAGCTTTCAAGCAGCGATTTAAGCTCTTACACTTCAAGAATGAGCACGATCAGTAGTGAAAGAGGTTTCAACGATTTGCTCGCTATAATTGGACAGTTCTTACCCAAGGATCATACTCTTCCTGCGAATTATTACGAAGTGAAGAAGATGGTCAAGGGGTTAAATATGGGGTATCAGAAAATTGATGCTTGTGACCAGGATTGCATGTTATACTATGGGGAGGACAGAGATAAGGGACAGTGTGATATATGCAGCTTATCACGCTACAAGGTTACAAAACGTGGGGGGAAGGAGAAACATATTCCCAGGAAAATCTTACGGTACTTTCCACTTGCGCCGAACTTCAGCGACTATTTATGTCGTCTCATACGGCTCAACATATGAGTTGGCATCGAACAAGAGATGTCGTGCCTGGTCAGCTGACTCACCCAGCGGATGGAGATGAATGGAAGAGATTTGATGTAAATTATCCTGAGTTTGTGGAAGAAGTTAGGAATGTTAGGCTTGGCATGGCTACTGATGGCTTTTGCCCTTTTAATAATTTTAGCTTACCTACTCGGTTTGGCGGTCTACCATTATGGTCGCTTATAATCTTCCACCGGCAATGTGCATGAGGGATCCATATTTGTTTTTGACTTTACTCATTCTGGGGGATAAAAGTCCTACAAAAGATCTTAATGTGTACCTTCAACCGTTAGTGGATGAACTAAAGATGTTGTGGGAGATAGGGGGTTCAGACGTATAATAAATCGATATGCGAGAATTTTGTGATGAAGGCAGCCCTGTTATGGACTATCACTGACTTTTCGGCTCTTGGGATGGTTAGTGGTTGGTCAACTCACGGAAGCCGTCATATCCGGTGTGTATGGGGATGCAAGGCAACCAAATTGCAGACATGGGCGAAATGTAGTTTCTTTGGAACTGCTCGTAGATTCTTGCCTCTTGATCACAATTACAGAAAGATGTCTACACAGTTCAACAAAAAGATAGAGAAGAAGGGGTTGTTGGTTGGTCGTCAAAGGCGTTGAGGTCTTGGAGTGGTTGAATCAACTTGATTTTCCTTTCACGGGAAGGAACACAAGAAATTGAGAGCAAATGTAGATGCACGGAAGACTCATAATTGGACACACATGCCTATATGGTTTGAGTTTCCGTATTGGGGCACACTTTCAGTTCGTCATTGTATAGATGTCATGCATACCGAAAAGAATGTTTTCGAGAACTTGTTTTACACCGTGTTAGATACGAGTGGTAAAACTAAAGACAATGACAATGCTCGAAAAGATTTGGAGGCATTGAACATTAGGCCATAATTGTGGCTTCTCCCTAACACTACGAAACCTAAAGCTCCATTTAGTCTTACTAAGCAACAAGTTTAAGACGTCTGTAAGTGGGTTAGTGGGTTGAAACTCCCAGATGGATATGCGTCGAACATAACACGTTGTAAGGTTGAGCAATTAAAAATTTTTGGATTCAAGAGTCACGATTGTCATGTATTCATGCAGAAGTTGATTCCAATTGCATTTCGTGAGATGTTACCGAGAAAAGTTCTGGATGCATTGACCGAACTGTCAAATTTCTTTCGAGATATTTGCTCAACTATAATTAAGCACAGTGATGTCGAGCAGATGGAGAAGAATATTGTGCTTACCATGTGCAAGCTTGAAATGATCTTCCCTCCAGGATTTTTTGACTCGATTGAACATCTGCCTATTCATCTGCCGTATGAACTCAAACTTGGAGGACCGGTGCAATATCGGTGGATGTATCCTTTTGAGAGGTAATATATAAACTACTATAATTGCTCTATCCTGCTCATATTAATAATACTTCACTAAGTCTGCATATTATGTATCGTAGGTATATGCCCCGATTAAAACAAAAGGTCAAGAACAAAGCTCGTGTAGAGGGTTCTATTGCTGAACAATATACAGAGGAAGAGCTTGTCAACTTCTGCTCATTGTATTTTGACGATGTTGTCTCAACGAAGCACAACCGTTTAGCAAGGAATGAGGTTGTTGGTCCAACAACTCATGCTGATGATGAGTTAGCTGTATTCACATATCCGGCTAAACCATTTGGCCCTGAGACTCTGACTTACTTAAGCGACAAAGAGTTGAAGATTGTATCTATATACGTGCTTCTAAATATGCCCGAAGTATCATCATACATCACGTAAGTCTAAGCTTATTTGCTCTAGTTAGTACAATTTACAAGTGTAGTCATCTCTATATATGTCAAAGACATTTGACTAATATCATGATTCATTCAAGAGAGAAGAATATATACCCAACTTTTATCGCAATGTAATTGGAAACATTCACTAATGCTAATTTCCAACAGTGGTTTAAGAAAAGGGTTGAAGCGGAGAGTATTTTTGAGCGTTTTATAGATGTTATCCAAGGACCTTACAAAGTTGTTAGTTCTTTTCCTGGTTGCATCGTGAATGGGTATAGATTTAGAGTCGATGACTTGCATGAACTCACATCAGTCAATTTTGGGGTTGTGGTGTTAGGAAGCTGCTATCAAGATTCTGAGTCCAATTACTATGGTCGTTTATAGGATGTAGTTGTGCTCAATTATCACGACGGCAAAAAGGTAGTTACATTTAAGTGTAGCTGGTTTGATAATAAAAAGGGGGTTAAAGTTGATCGTAATAGAATCACAACCGTGGATATCAAGTCGGTGTTAAATTCTGATGACGTGTATGTGTAAGCAAGTCAAGTGACTCAAGTGTATTACACTCCTAATGTCGTAAATACTCGAAGCCCCTGGTACACAGTAGTCACTACTAAAACACGCTCATTTAATGTTGATAACATGTTTGGTATGGATGAGGCGTTGCAAGAAGATGTGAGCAAGTGTTCCATGCTGAAGATGTGGTGAGTACTGATGTCATTGACGTACCTGACGATGAAGATGTCGAGGCCACCATACACATGAATGATTATGTAGTCGTTGAGGATGATAACGATGACGAAACTGATCTCGAAACTGAGGATGAGGAAGCTACCGAATTCGAGAATGATATACACGTTGATTCTGATGGGTTTTATAACGTGTGTAATTGAAAATGAGCTTTCATATTAGTCTTTACCACATATTGTTAAACCTTACATATTCGTAATCAACCAATTTTGTTATTGCAGTAGGATATTCATGGCTAGACATAGCGGTGGAGTTCGCCGAGGTGGTGGGCGATCCGGTACTGGAGACGGTAGCCACGATGGAGGCTCTTCTTTAGGCGCGAGTAAGTTATCTTAACTAGGATTTAAATATGTCTCAAGCTGCATTAATTACAATGATTATTGAAGTACTATGTTAAATACAATTATTACAGATGCACCTCGTCGACGACACCGAGGGACGAACCTCGGTATCTTTGGTCATCCACCGGCAGTGCCACTTACAGTACCGGTGGATGTCGTTTCCCAGCAGTAAGTGTTAATATATTCCTACTATTTCTATCAGTTATTGCAAAACACAATTCACATAACACATATTGTTATACTTTTTTCAGAGTATACTAGACCGGGTGGCTAAGCACACCCTACATGCGATTTGTTCGACGATCTCCAGAGAGGTGCATGCGGTTCGGGCTTAGTATCTTGCCAGACGATGCCACTTTTTATGCAAACCATCTCTTGGGAGTTTCACGTAAGTTAAGCATATTATCACCACATAGTTGTATTGGGATGACGAAATCAAATGTTCTTAATTTTAAATAATCTTTTGTTATAGGTTTATTATCGATTTGACCGAAGCATCTCTCGGCCACCCGGTGATGATCTTGTGATTGAGCATCACGTCATTGCTAATTACTCGGATGGTCAGATAAGATGCTGATGAAGGCAGCCTCGAGTAGTTGTGGACCGGCCGGGACCACCATCGAGATCATCACCCCAGATAGTCTCCGATTTAGCCGGGAGGCTATGTGTGCTCACCGGGAGGTCGATGACTTCAAGAAAAAGTCCGAAAGATGCGAAGAAGAACCGTGGTCGCCCCAGGATAGTACACACCAATCGGGTTCTCGATCGTTCGAGGAGGCAAAAACGGTAAGTGAGTCAGTATTTAGTTATTTATGTGTCAAGTTCTCACACAAATACTTAAGACCTATTTTATGAATGTTTCAGTATTAGGCATCGGGGAGGACCTGGGCCGAGATCCTACCATGCTAGAGTTTTGGGATCGAGCCCACACGCCTAAGGACGAGCGTGCTTTGTCTCAAAATTTTTAGCTATACTGGGTAAAACTCATCTTACTATTTAGCTTTTAATAATATTCAATCGTAAATAAAATGATATAATTAATATACGATACGGAATACATTATAGGACCGATTTTGTAAGCTTCGGACGAGCGATAGTCGAAGCTAGAGACTATTAGGAGGGGTTCGAGTTAGATTTCGCCACCCTCTTCCCGATATCAGTATTAGATCGGGATGAGGAGCTGAGATTATGGGTCGCGCCTCGTGATCCCCCACTAGTAGCAAGATACGTGAGATATCGAGTGTTGGGTCTGCCGAGGATACCCGCATATACACTTCCTTGAGGTAATATTTTTTTATGTTTCACGAAATTATCTGAATTTATCACATTATATAAATTATTATTAGTAATCAAATTTGTATTTCTTTATAGGCTCCAGCCAATTGCAAATATCGAGAGAGCACATGTCGGACCATCTCATACTCATGGACAGACGTTAGCTTGGATGACGATATCTTTCTTGAGGCCGATAGGGGTGTGTCGATAGGTTCCATACCGATCCGGTCTTTCGGCGTTAGCAGTTGCCTTCCAGTTCTCGTCTTCACCGGATTGCTCAGGATATTATAGCAGGGGCCTCTGCAGAGAGTATGGGATTACCTCGGGAGCAGTTCGACGCTTGGAGCGCCGAGATGCTCCGGATGGTGATTACCCTCTTGGAGGAGGCTTTTCGTCCGCCCCCACCTACTCAGGTATTCTTATTGTTTATGTTTTTCAATTAAGTCTAGTTTGTTAATTCTCACATATATATATACAGACTAATGATTTATATTTTTGATTCTATCAACAGAAAATTGGCGATAGCAAGCGATGCGATGATGATGAAGCGAGGAGCACGAGGCTAATTTCCATACACGAGAAAATAAAAATTGTTCACCTCCGTCCGATGATGATACTTTTACTAGTTTATAGTTCATTTGTATATATTCATGATATTATAGAACTTTTATATATATTGTATTGTCTAATTGCGTCTGTACAACTATTGTAAATTATATTGTTTAACATTTATGGAATATTAGCTTATATTTGTAATTGGTTAGCTTATAATACGTTTTGGTGGATATTTGAACGTGAATATGAATGATAATGAGTTGAAGATTACGTTTTAGTGCTACGTTGCATATTTGAATGTGAGATACAGGTTTATAATACTGTGTATTGGGTTATGACAGGTTACAGGTACATTAATGGGTTTAAACACTTGGAAACTGAACTTTTAAAATCTGTATTTAAAAAAAAAAAGTAGTTAATTCCGATAGAATAAGGTAGTTACGACGGAAATTCCCTTGGAGATAACAAAAAATAATTTTTAATAAATGTCGAAATGTTCTAATTTCAGTCATAAGTACTCCATCTTCGACAGAACTCATCCATCGTAGATATCCTATGTCCGACGAAAATTCCGTCGGACTTAATAAAAAGTAAATTTTTTATAATTTTTGGGTTATTTTAATTTTCAGTCGGTAATAAGATAATTCCGAGAGAATAAGTCCGTCGAAAATAAGACCTTTTTATCCGACGAAAAGTTTCGTCCTACATATTCTGTCAAAAATAAGTGATGTCCGACGAAATTCCGTTGGTGATAAGTTTGTCGAAGATAAGGTATATCCGACAGAATTCTCTGCGGATCTTATTTTCGACGCGATTATTTACGATCGAATTTCGGATGGAATTTTTCGTCGAAAATAGTCTATGTTCAATGGAATAGGATTAGGTCCGACGGAATATTCCGTCTGAATAAAGCTTTTTTCTTGTAGTGTCATATGAGACCATGTAGATTTCGGTTGAATCCATTTCTAGTAGAATCTTTGGTGTCCCATCATCTCTTCGTGGAATAACTGGTCCGTTCTCCACAACCCACCATTCCCAAGGATCTCTTTTCAGATAGATCCTCATTCGGAACTTCCAAGAGTTGTAATTTTCCGTTCCGAACAGCAAAGGAGGTCTATTGGTTGATTGTTCTTCTTGATTGTTGTTCCCGAACTGTGTCATGTCAGAATCTTTCCCTACAAGTCACCTTTAAGACCAAAACAAGTAGAGCCAAGCTCTGATACTAAATGAAATTTATCTAGGCACACTTAGAAGGGTGGTTGAATAAGTGTGGAAGCAATCTATGACCAATTTTTAAACTTTAAATTAAACTATTAATTTCAGGCTACTATAATAATTGAAATCAGCTTACTTAATTAATATAGCCTATTTAAGAGACTGATTATTTTAAGAAAATATCCTGCTGAATTTATAACTTAAATAAAATACTTGATGTTAAAGAATTATCTTAATATAATATAAGTATTCAAATTTTAATTATTAAGATAATTAAAATAGCTTATGTGATTTTAAAGTAAAGCAAATAATAAAATCAACACCAAGATTTTTTACGTGGTTCAGCTATTACCCTCCATAATAATAGTCTAGTCCACGTCCAATACCAATTAGTATTGGAGACTCACTTTATTTTTTTTTTTATAAATAATCACAGATTACAAAACAGATTCTTACAAAAAATTAATTAACAATTAATTTCTCTTGAGCTCTCTTGCTCCTTGTGCGCACCTATGCATTCTTCAAGCACCTTTGCTTCCTTGAACCTGTTTGTAAGCCTTTTCTCTAATCCACTAGGATTAACACTTTTAGACTACACTTAGTATAAATAAAAAATTAATACAAATATAGAGGTCTATGATCAATGCAAGAATAATCAATTTACCAATTTAAAGGCTCAACTATATGCAATGATCAATTAGCACAAAAAGAATAAACAATTAAATCTTACCAAATACCAGCTCAAATTATATCAGAGATTTAATTGTTTGGCTACTCAAGAGTTACACTGAGTAAATCAATTCACTCGGAAATAACAGTAATAAGTGCAACGATAAATTCGTGAGTTATTTTTCCATACATGAAAAACACTGTTAAATAGCCCTCCAAATATTACCGTTTTAAATTAAAGTTAAGTCTCTTTTTGTTCAAGTCAATCGGTATAAGGATATCAAAGAATGCAACAGTAATAAAGTCAATATCTATCCAGCAAAAACAACTTCTTTGATTTTATCTCTCAAACATTAAGTAGCGTGAGATAGGAGAGTAACAGTTACTTTATCATTTTCAAGACTCAAGCTATTTAATGTGACCATAATTATTTTTTCTTGAAAAACGTAGACATCAAATCAACAAGAGATAAAACTGCCGGCATTTTAGTCTAAACTAGTAACTCATATCCACGTGTATCACATATCACCTTCCAAACAAGTATAGCTACTATGCATGTAGAATAATTACTCCTCAAAAACCGCATATGCAACAACTCATAAAAAGCTAGCTAATGTTCTTTAGAGTTTCTAGGAAATCATGCATATCCACGTGTAGAAAAACAATCCAAGAGATATCAATTAGCTTCTAGGCATTCGGACTAATGTATGAGATACATAAGTAATATACACATGTACTATTATATCAAATCACTTTTTGTATTTGATTAATCTGATCTCATTTTATTTTTAGAAAAACCTTTTTCATAAGATTTTAAATACATTTTTCATTTAAGACATATAGCAAAAAAATACAAATAATATGTCTTAGAGCCTTTAAATGAAAAATCAATTATTATGCAATTGACCTTACATTTGTCTTCCTAGAAAGAGAAAAACTCTTCTTCCATTTGAAAAACCCGCAGATGTTCTTTTTATGTTATAAAATTATGTCTAGATTCATTATATAATGGATGTCTAGTAACTCCCATGTCCATTGAGTTTTGTAACTCATGACTCTTGAGTTTTGTAACATCCTAGTAGTTATGTTAGTATTGATGTTATTATATCTATATATATAATAACATTTGTAAAGTAAAGGTGAGATGGACATATACAATTACAAGATATGAAATGAGAATGCTCCTCCATTGATCATCATCTTTGTTCTTCATATTATATATTAATCTTTTATAATACGTTATCAGCACGATTTGCTTCTCACTTTCGTCTTAAAGCAGATAATTATATTTGGTTTATTGGTAAGAAGTAGAAGGTATATTTATCTATTATTTATACAAATTATTAATATACTTTTATGCATGTCTTCAATATCAGATGTTGTAGGATTCTGGTGACTATGCTTTCATTTGAAAGCATGGTGGCCTAAACAGGTCTATATTTGCTCATGCGGATTTGATTTGTTAAAGCATGCTAGTATAACTAATTTGGTTCGCCTTTTGGTTGCAAAAAGTGAGAAATTTGATAGTAAGGGATAGTAAGTAATTAAGCGTCGACTTTGTTTTGGTTTTTGATAAATGGAAGACTCAACCGCGCTTACTTGGAACCTATAGAAAAATAGAAATTAATTGGAGTTCGGGATGCTTTTAGATTTCGATCATGGTGGTGATGATGATAATATCACCTCAATCTGGATAAATTGTTTACTTTGATTTAGGTTCATGAGATTAGTAGCCTTAACATGGGGTGAGATTTTCTTTTTAGTTATATTATGTTATCTCGCCATTGCTTAAAGATTTGTAGTGATAAGTCGATTACCGTCATGATTTTATCTATCTCGATAAATTCACCAACTAGTTGAGCAACTTTATAACAATTAATGTGGCAAAATTCTTAACCCCTTCTTTTCAATTTGAACCAAGTACTGCTTGTAACATTGGTGAAAGATAAAGAAAAAAAACAAGTAAGCATTCAAAGTGTAAACTTTCTTGATTATTTGGCCTTTGATTACTTTGTCTCTTTATGGTGGTCCATAGCTCAGTGATAGAGCATTTGACTGCATCAAGAGGAACACCCAGTTACTGCTATATCAATTTGATAATAATAGCAGTATAGTAACTAACATAAATAGAATCTTACATTGCAAAGCTTCATATCCATTTGGACCACTCGCTTTGGGTGCAGCAAATATACTTAGTAGTGTGTTGGCTTGTTATTTAGTTTTAGTAGAAAAATTTAGTTTCAGATTTTTTTGCATTTCTATAAATTGTTTCATTATAATTAAAACTCGAACATATATAATTATTTAATTTGATGGAAAATATGTTTAGTTATTTAATATTCAAATTTTATAAATTTGAATTTGTTGCTTATGATTTATATCGAAGCAAGAATTGTTTGTAATGGAATCTTGATGTTGAGATTCATATAAAGGCAAAGAACCTGGAGATACAATTAAAGTTGACAATCATGCATCCTCGTAGGATCATGCAAAATTAATTATTTTTATTCGCCATCATCTCCATAAAAAAAAAATTGATAAAGACATGTTAGAAAAAAAGAAGAAAATATTTACTATATTTCATGCCTCGAATATGCTCTGTAGTAGTAGCAATATTGTGAGTATAAGTTCATAATATATTCCCACAGGCGATAAAGGAAATTATATTCCTAGAAGTGATATCATTTCTTCTAGTAGTCATGTACAAAATAATGAGTTTTCTTTGAAAAATCAACAATCTAGCTCGATCGATTCATTACATTCCACAAGTGAATGGAACCTCATTTGATAATCATAGAAAATTATGATTGTGGTTATGGTAGTGAGCGTGAAAGGAATAATCAATATAGAAAAGGAATGTACTGTCGTACTCTAAACATTTGGTATATAGATTTGTACCAAGACTCCATAAAAAAAAAGAAAATGGAATTGAAATAAATTTTATTGTTCATAATGATCACGAAGATCCCATGGATTATTTTGACTTTTCAAATGGAGTGGATATAACTCATTTTGATATCTATGGTTTTTTGATTTTATGTTGATAAATGTTCATACTAATTAATTATTTTTATTTCATTATATTATGACATTATATTAAGTATTTTTATTATATGTTTTATTTATGTTTCAAGTAATAAAGTTAAATTTATGTTTTGCATATATGAAGTTGTATGGGCTAGAAGCTCATCAAACTTAATTAAAGTCTCTGGAAGAGCGATTATAATATTGTCAAAGAGCACAAAACTTTGTATTGATGATTCTTTATATTCTTCTGAGGCAAGCAGAAATTTGCTCAGTTTTAAAGATATACGTTATAATGGTCATCCATTGAAGAACCAGAAGATTCTTCAATTTAAGGAATTTTCATGTGCTGCTTGTTCTCAAGGCAAATTGGTCATTAGACCATCACCAGCTAAATTTGGGATTGAATCTCCAAAGTTTCTAGAACGTATTCAAGGAGATATTTGTGGGCCTATTCACCCACCAAGTGAACCATTTAAATATTTTATGGTTTTAATAGATGCATCTACAAGATGGTCACATGTGTGCTTATTATCAACTCGCAACCAACCTGGCGTTTGCGAGATTACTTGCTTAAATTATTAGATTACGAGCACAATTTTCGAATCATACAATCAAGACTATTCGTCTTGACAATGCTGGTGAATTTACATCCCAAACATTTAATGATTATTGCATGTCACTTGGGATATATAATGAACATCATGTCATTTAAAAGTTCATACTCTCGAGAATGGTCTTCTTGAATCATTTATTAAACGCCTCCGATTAATTGCAAGATCATTGCTCATGAGAACAAAACTTCACATCTCTCGTTTGGGGGCATGCTATTTTATTGAAAGCGTGAAGAATTTCTTATATTACTTGATAGTAGTCAGGCCGTAAGCTTCATATTAGAAAAGCTGTAAATTTTCTCTTCTAGGATATATTATACTAAAATGAGAATAGTTGAAATAAATGTTGTAATACACCAGAAATATATAATACACCAGAAGTGTTCAGATCAAAAAGATTTTTATTATTTAGCATGATCATATTGATCATCCAGGATCAATAATGTTGCATTGAATTATTGAAAACTCCCATGAACATCCCGTAAGGAACCAGAAGATTCCTTTACTTGTTGATTATATCAAAGTAAATTAATTACCAATACATGTTTGGGGTCATGCTATTCATAACCTCAATAAGTGATATTTTTAAGGTATAATTTGAGGATTGTTATTTTAATGAAACAGTCTTCCCACCATTAGGGGGAGAAAAGTCGTTGCCTAAAGCACGACGTTAGATCGTTGCCTGAAGTACGATGGGAGATTAATTAGAATGTTTCAACGTTATTTAATCTTGATCCTTATACAAATCAATATGAACTAGAAGTTCAAAGGATAATTCATTTGCAATGAATTGCAAATTAATTACCATAATTATTCACCGATAATAAGAAAATAGTGATATATCACATTCTAGCTACTAATACTCTAGCAGAGATTGATGTCCCTGTAGGACAATCAATTAATGCAGCAGTAAATTGAATCTAAGTCACACCAAAAACATGAAAGAATGATCGGTGTTAAAGATAGAATTTCCCAGAAGAAGAAAGTACAAGAAAAACAAGTTGCAGCCTATAAAGAGGCTATACCCATGAAACAGGCTACAAAATTTATCAATCTATCCAAAACTTATGAACAAAAATCTCCTGTAAATAAAACTCTTGAAGAGTTATCCCTTGAAGAGGATCAGGTACCTGAAAATAACGAGATCTCGATACATTATGTATATACAGGAGACGTATATATTGGATAGAAATAAAATCGTTGTCGACAACATATTTTCATATAAATTTGCTATGGATATTACCAGAAGTAATGATCATCGTTGATGAATGTAGAAATATTTGGCCAATGTAGAAAGAGGCGATTCAAGCAGAATTAAATTCACTAAGTAAATATGAAGTTTTTGGACCTGTAGTCCGAACACCTAAAGGTGTAATGCCTGTAGAATACAAATGAGTATTTGTACGAAATAAGAAAAATAAAATTATATGGTACAAAGCGCAACTTGTAGCACAAGATTTCTTCGCAAAGACATGATATTAATTATGAAGAAACATATGCTCCTTTAATGGACACAATTACATTCAGATTTTTAATTAGCTTGGTAGAAAGAGAAATTAATGGATGTTGTTACATCATATCTATATGGATCATTATATAATATATGAAAATCCCTGAAGGATATAAAATGCCTGAAGCATATAATTCTACATCTCAAAATATGTATTCTATTAAGCTACAAAGATCTTTATATGGGTTAAAGCAATCCAGATGCATATTGTTGTATAATCGCCTAAGTAGATATCTTTTGAAAGAAGGATTTGAGAATAATCCAATTTATGCATGCATTTTTATCAAAAGATCATAATCTGGATTTTATTATTATTCTTGTATTTATTGATGAAAGATTTTGCTCCGGAAGAAATTCGATAAAAATAACAAATTTGAGATGAAAGATATTTGAAAGACAAATTTTTGTCTTGGCCTACAAATTGAACTATAGAATTCTTGTACGAAAAAAGTCCACAAGTAACTTTACATGAATAATGTTAATCCTTTGAGTACTCCAATGATGGGATTGGTCACTTGATATCATGAAAAATCCGTTTTGACCACAAGAAAATAATAAAGAAACTTTTGGTCTTGAAGTACCATATATTAAGTCCTGAAGTACCATATCTTAGTGCAATTGATACTTTGATGTATCTTGCAAATTTATTAAGACTTGATATAACATTTGCAGTTAACTTACTAGCAATGTATAGTTATGCACCAACTCGAAGATATTGTAATGAAATTAAACATATTTTACGTTGTTTTCGTGAGACTATTGATTTGGGATTATTTAATCCAAATGGTAATAGAACCAAACATATTGAACCAAAATTATTTTATACACATGAGCCCCAGAAGAATGGCAATATTGATCATGTGATAATTTGGTTGATATATTCATTAAGTCATTACCAACTATGATTTTGAAGAAGATGGTGCACAATATTGGCATACTCGACTTAATGATATTTTTACCATGAACAATGGAAATTCTATGTACTTATGAAGGGGAGTAAAAAGGATATATGCTGATTATACTCTTTTTCCTTCGCTAAGGTTTTTTCCCACTGGATTTTCCTTTGCAAGGTTTTAATGAGGCAATCCCAAGGCACTAGAAGTTATACAAGAATATTGTACTCTTTTCCTTCGCCAAATTTTTTTCCCACTGGGTTTTTATTTGGTAAGGTTTTTAACGAGGCATATTCTTAGAAAATTGCTACAAAAGAACTCCATCCATTCTGTATGAAGACAATGTTGCATGTATAGCTCAATTAAAGGGAGGATACATCAAAGATAATCTAGCAGATCAACTGCAATGTTTGAAGGATTGCGCTGCAATATTGGAATGCGACAGCTGAAGAACTTAAGTATACATTCATGAGGGGGAGATAATGCGCGCTGCATTTGCTCTTTTTTCCTTAACCATGGTTTTTTCCCATTGGATTTTTTCTGGTAAGGTTTTTAATGAGAAATGACTTTCAATGCGTATTCTATATCAATAGACATCCAAGGGGAGTGTTATAAAATTATGTCTAGATTCATTATATAATGGATGTCTAGTAACTCCCATGTCCATTGAGTTTTGTAACTCATGACTCTTGAGTTTTGTAACATCCCCAAGTAGTTATGTTAGTATTGATGTTATTATATCTATATATATAATAACATTTGTAAAAGTAAAGGTGAGATGGAACATATCATCTTTGTTCTTCATATTATAATTATTAATGCATGTGACTAATGACAAATGACTAATTTGACTTTAGTTTAAATTTGCACATATGAAACTCACGTGACCTGTTTTCTGTCGGTTCATAATTTTTTTTTTAACAAAAATTGGTCTTGTAGTTCCTTTTTTTTTTTACACTACTAATTTAAGTTGAGGGTGAGTTATGCTATAAAATAAAAATTAATATACTTCGTAAAAAAACATAAAATTAAAGGATGAAAATTTCATTTTAGTCCTGGTAACATTATTTGATGCACGAATAATTTTATTTATTTTAATTTTAATTAACGTGGTCACAAATCACAATAAAAGATCATATTCCCTCCGTCTCATAATATATGACGTTTTAGGTGATTTTAATTTTCTCAAATTATTTGACATTTTAGAAAATCTATGAGAATTAATTACAATCTTTCCAAAAGTATCCCTCATGAAAAAAATGTTACAGAGGGTATAAGATAAGTATGGTAATAAATGTAAATTTAAGGGTATTATAGACAACTAATACTATATTTAATATTTTTTATCTCTTTTCTTAATTCTTGTGCACAATTCTAAAACGTGATTGGCAAGATTAATTAGTTTATTTCTAACCTTGAAAATGTCAAGTGTTGAAGACTTCTGTTCTTTACAATGATGTACATAAACTATTCTGTTTAGTAGTAATAATTTTCAATTATTTTTGTTCATCCCAATCGTTTTGTTTTGTTTTGTTCAAGTTATTTTAATTCCTTAATTATTACCCATTTTTTTATTTTATTTTGTTTTTTTAAAAGAATGATTCCTTAGTAACATTGTAAAACTAGGTCAAAAGCGGCTACATTAAGAACAAATCAACTAATGTTGGTCATTAATTGGTGACGTTAAATTGAGCGTAGATCTTTTGTCTTTATTTTCTCTGTTCCTCTTGTGTCATCCACTTAAATATTTAACATCTAACCTCTTATTTAATACCAATTAATTTTATACCAATTAATTTTAAAATTAAATAAAAGGTCGGGTGTCAAAATTTAGAAAGGTGTATTTAATTAAAATTTTAAAAACTTTTTTAAGTGATAATTTTTTGTAGAATTTGTGGATTTTAATGATTTTTAAAGACTTTAAATACTTTTTTTAAAATGAATTTTATAGACTCCATGAAATAAGTAACAAATTTTTATAAATTTTTATCAAGACTGTGATAGACTTTTGTATACTTTCTAATATATAAAATTGAAAGATTATTAGATTTAAGATTAAAATTTTGCTACACAGTTAAATTATTTATTATATTTTTTAGTGCATATATTATAAATAATAATCCACTACTTATGATAATAACTTTCAAAAAAAAATATTATACAAAAATTTTAAGTTCGACAATATTATTTTATCTAAGCATTAAAATACATATATATTATAATATATTTATTACATGGCTTACGATCATTAAATTATTGGCTCCATAATTTCATTTTTCTTTCAAGATAAAAGCTAAATCCACACTCTTGTGTGAGCGTGTGATTCAATACCATATTGATTGCTTTACTACTATATATATATATATATATATATATATATATATATATATACAAAATAGAACTGATTTTGAATTTTTCGCTTACTCTAATAAATTATCTAACATACCTTGCTCACCCCCTTTAAATGGACGGATATAGATAGTAACCTTCTTAACTTTTAGCTACGAACAACATATAGTGGCGGATACATATAATGAATAGAATCTAATCGTCGATTAGATTCTTAAAGAGGGTGAGCAAGTTATGATAGATAAGCGGTGAGCTTAAGATCCGGACCGTATATATATAATGTGAGACCCCAAATTTTATGAATAAAGATTTAAATTTCTCGAAATATTTTTTTTCAAAATTATGGTGTGGATTTGATATAATGTTATAGTTGTGGATAATATTTATAAATTTTGCAAAGTATGCAAGTTGTTATATAATATTCGATTGGTCGGGGAATATTCGTTTTAACAGGAAATATTCAGACGATGACACAATCATCAGTGGACCCACAACGGAATTATTGTCGGATCGAGAAAATGACAAAAATATTTTTATGAAAATAACGGCGGAAGTTTTACCGTTAAAAGCTGTTGAACTACTTCAGTAGTAAAAGTACAAGATGTCTGGCGTGGTTGCATAGTAGCACACGTATTGATTATTGATGCTTACGTGAGAAGTAACTCAGTTTTGTTCAATTATTGCTTCAGTAATTGTTGCATAGTATCTCACGTTATTTGATTCAATTATTGTCGATATTTTATATATTATTAAATAAATAATTAAGATGACAGAGTAATTAATATTATTATTTGCAATATTAACGATGTCTAGAAGTTCTGCCAAGGAGAGGTTTGGTCGATTAATATTGTGAATTATAATAATAATGATAAATGTTGTTAAATATATTGAGGTGTTTTTTTATGAAATCACGAAGTTTATATATATATATATATATATATATAAATTTTATTTTATTAGTATTATTAATGTAATAAAACGAAAAAGCTTTTTATATAAAAGCAGAATACTTTTATAAAGTTATTTGTTTTATTAGACTATAAATAGAATATACTATATTCTATTACATATAAAGTATTTTGTGATAGTAAAATCTTTTTATATAAAAACAAAATACTTTTATAAAGTTATTTATTTTATTAGATAATAATTAGAATATATTATATTTTATATGTATAGTGTTTTGCATAGTACTGCATAGTATTTGCGATAGTAAAATCTTTTATATAAAATGTAATACTTTTATAAAGTTATTTGTTTTATTAGACAATAATTAGAATATATTATATTTTATTATGTATAGTGTTTGCATAATGCCTGCGATAGTGTTTGCAGATAGTAAAATCTTTTTATATAAAATAAAATACTTTTATAAAGTTATTTGTTTTATTAGACTATAAATAGAATATATTATATTTTATTTAAAAGATTTTATTTTATTAGAATATTTTATTAATCTTGCATAGTAAATTAATATGGACCGTCAGCTTTAAAAAGTAAATCAATCTGGATAGTTCATGAATTAGTTACTTATTCATCCATTCTCTTATAAATAAGCTCATTCCTTCATTATTTCTTACAAATTCATTTAAACTCTGAGAGATAAACTATAGAGAAAGAAGAAAAGTATTATGCTACTTCACTACTCCTATATCCAGTTCCTTCTAAGGTAAGGGGTATTATTTAAGACCCCAACTTTTATGAATAGAGATGAATTTTCTATAATTATCATTTTTGAATATTATGGAATGAATTTGATATAATGTTATAGTTGTGGGTAATAGTTATAAATTTTGCAAAAAAGCACGCAAGTTGTTATATAATATTCAATTGGCCTGGGAATTCGTTTTAACAGGGGAATATTCGTATTACCAAGACAATCATTCAGTGGACCCATAACGGAATTATTGTCGGATTGGGAAAGCGACAAAAAATATTTTATGAAAATAACGATTTAAAGTTTTATCGTTAATGTTGAAACACACGGTGTTAAAAGTATAGGAATACGGCGTGGTTGCATAGTAGACACGGTATTGATTATTGATGCTTACGTGAGAAGTCACTCAGTTTTGTTCAATTATTGCTACAGTAATTGTTGCATAGTATCTCACGTTATTTGATTCAATTATTGTCGATATTAAATCAATAATTGAGATGACAAAGTTATTAATATTATTATTTGCAATATTAACGATGTCAGTAAGTTACATCGAGGAGATGTTTGGTCTCCTAATTGCGCGCCAATAGGGAGAAATCCTTATTGGAAAGCCCTCTCTTTCCTGGGAACGACCTGGTCGATTAATATTGTGAATTATAATAATGATGATAAATATTGTTAAAAATATTGAGGTGATTTTTATAGTATTTGTAGTATGTATTGGCGTATTATTTGGACCCCCATTTATCCATTTTTCAAAATAATCGGTAGAAAAATTATTCTTTATAATAAAAATGGGGCCCACATATGGAAGAATTGGATGAAAGGAAAATGGGGTGGGGGGAAGGTAACGTATATGAAGGGTAATTAGTATAATATATATATATATATATATATATATATTTATATATATAAAACATGTGTTTATATATATATATATTATATTGTTATTTTGTTTGATTAATGAATCAGTGAATGAATCAATGAATCCGTGAATGAAATAAGCGTCCGTGAATGAAATAACTAATGCATCCGTGAAGAAATCCTTACACAGTGCCTTTCCATTCTCCTATAAATAGAAGCTCATTCCTTCATTATTTCTTACGAATTCACTGAAACTCTAAAGAGAGAAAATTATAGAGAAAAAGAAGAAGAGAAGTCTGTTACCTCTCTTTTCATATATCCAATTTCTTCTAAGGTAAGGGGTATTATTTCTTTTGTATTCATAAAGAGAACTTCTATTATTCCATTCTTTATTATTTTGTTGGAATAACTCAGATATCGCTGGCTACCCTATACTTGGTGAAATTCTTACGTTATTCCATTCTTTATCATTATGTTGGAATAACTGCCTCATGTCAAGTACCGCATACATGGTGAAATTCTTCTGTTATTCCATTCTTTATTATTCTGTTGGAACATCATGTCTTTGCGTTTACGCATGACCTGGTTCCGTTATTTATTATTCTGTTGGAACATCCCCGCTTGCGTAATTTACACCGAATTCGTTCCGTTATTTATTATTCTGTTGGAATATCCTATCTGTGCGTTTACGCATGACCTAGTTCCGTTATTTATTATTCTGTTGGAATAACCTGTCTCTGCGGTCTATCGCATGCCTAGTGATTTCTTTTGTTATTCAATTCTTTATTATACTCAGTTGGTTTAAGTTTGACTTCTATACTCCATGAAATTAGTGGAATATCCTTGATATTTGCGCTTCATCCAGTATCTTTTCATGGAAATATTCTTCTGAGTATTCTTGAATTTTACCCTACAAAGCAGTATCATGTTGACAATTTGGACGTTATTGGTTCCTGGATAAATTAATTCTTGAATTTATTTTATTGGATTGTTATATCATTGTCATCATCCTCATGCTTATATTATGTTGAAAGTCATCTGTGGCCTGTTGTGCATAGATGGACTTGGTATGATTATGACCAGGGATTATTGGGTATAATCATGACTGTAATATTACAAATGATGTGGTAAAAGTCCTCATTGGCCCGTAGTGAATTGATGGACAGTTGTTGGAATGATCATGACCATTGATGAATACACGAATATCCTTAGCCCATAGTACATGGATAATTTATGGTTGTGATACTAATGAATATCTTTGGTAGTAGAAAGCGAGGATGATGTGGATTATTTATTGTCGAGTCCCAAATGATAAAAGTGATGAAAAACCTTTTAAATCATAAAAGATAGTAGATTTTATTCTCTACCTAACTCTTTTAATGGATTGCTTGTTCCGATGCAGTTAAACTTGATGTTTGTTATATTGTATCAGTTTAACACTGTTGAAGGCTAACGATAATTTATTCTGTATTATCTTAGTCATAATATTTCTTACTGGGCTAGTTGAGCTCACCCTTTTACTTTCATTGTTCTCTTCAGGAAATGAGAACGTAGCAGGGACTAGTCGGGGAACGGAGTGACGGTCCAGATAATAGCATTAGTAGTCCTCACTATTCTGTTAAATAGTGTAAAAATAAATGTAATGAGGACTCAATTGAGTGTGGATATTGTCTACATGACAATATTTGTATTAAAACTCACAGCATATGTTTTGTTGTATTTTACACGACTGTTGTATAATTAAGTTGTATTTGAATTTTGTACCATGTATTTGGCGACTCAAGATGGGTGAAGTATACCTATTTTGGGGTTGTCACATATTATTTCTTTCGTATTCATGAAGAGAACTTTTGTTATTCCATTCTTTATTATTCTGTTAGAATAACCTGTATACGCGGGCTACCCTATACTTGGTAAAATTCTTCTGTTATTCCATTCTTTATTATTATGTTGGAAAAACTTGTCTATGTGAAGTACCGCATACATGGTGAAATTCTTCTGTTATTCCATTCTTTATTATTATGTTGGAATATCCTGTCTGTGCGTATTACGCATGACCTGGTTCCATTATTTATTATTCTGTTGGAATAACCTATCCGTGCGGTCTATCGCGTGCCTGGTGAAGTCTTTTGTTATTTCATTCTTTATTATTCTGTTGGAATAACCTGTCTGTGCGGTCTATCGCATGCCTGGTGAAGTTTTTTTTTATTTCATTCTTTATTATTCTATTGGAATATCCTGTCTATGCGTTTACGCATGACCTAGTTCCATTAAATATTATTCTGTTTGAATAACCTGTCTGTGCGGTCTATCGCATGCTTGGTGAATTCTTCTGTTATTCCATTCTTTATTATTCTGTTGGAATAACCTGTCTATGTGGATTACCACATGCATGGTGAATGACCCTTCGTATTCATTTCTTATTAAACTATGGAAATGATTTGTCTATGTGGATTACCGCA
Organism: Panax quinquefolius; assembly: GCA_020205615.1. Taxonomy (NCBI): domain Eukaryota; kingdom Viridiplantae; phylum Streptophyta; class Magnoliopsida; order Apiales; family Araliaceae; genus Panax; species Panax quinquefolius. Next base: position 60,247,486 of record CM035154.1, on the reverse strand, counting down.
TGGGCGGCGTAAAATCCATTCATAGATTTCATATATTACATTGTTATACTCGGTTGGTTAAAGCTTTGACTTCTATACTCCATAAAATTAGTGGAATATCCTTGATATTTGCGCTTCATCCAGTATCTTTTCATGGAAATATTCTTCTGAGTATTCTTGAATTTTACTCTACAAAGCAGTATCATGTTGACAATTTGGACGTTATTGGTTCCTGGATAAATTAATTCTTGAACTTGTTTTATTGGATTGTTATATCATTGTCATCACCCTCATGCTTATATTATGTTGAAAGTCATCTGTGGCCTGTTGTGCATAGATAGACTTGGTATGATTATGACCAGGGATTATTCGATATAATCATGACCGTAATGTTACAAATGATGTGGTAAAAGTCCTCATTGGCCCGTAGTGCATTGATGGACGGTTGTTGGCATGGTCATAACCATTGATGAATACATGAATATCCTTGGCTCGTAGTGCATGGATAATTTGTGGTTGTGAAACTAATGAATATCCTTGGCCGTAGTACAGGGATGATGTGGATTATTTATTAAGCTGAGTCTCAGCGATAAAAGTGATGAAAAACCTTTTAAATCATAAAAGATAGTAGATTTTATTCTCTACTTGACTCTTTTAATGGATTGTTTGTTCCGCTGCAGTTAAACTCTATGTTTGTTATATTTTATCAGTTTAACATTGTTGAAGACTAATGATAATTTATTCTACATTATCTTAGTCATAATATTTCTTACTGGGCTAGTTGAGCTCACCCCTTTCTTTCATTGTTCTCTTCAGGAAATGAGAACGTAGCCGGGACTAGTCGGGGAACGGAGTGACGGTCCAGATGATAGTATTAGTAGTCCTCACTATTCTGTTAAATAGTGTGACAATAAATATAATAAGGACTGCTTTGAGTGTGGATATTGTCTAGATGACAATATTCTTATTAAAACTCTCAATTTATGTTTTGTCGTATTTTACACGACAGTTGTATTATTAAGTTGTATTTGTATTTTTGTACCATGTATTTGGCGACTCAAGATGGGTGATGTGTACCTATTTTGGGAGCGTCACAGTTGGTATCAAAGCTTAGGGATATGTTCCCTTGCTGAGATGTGAGACAAGAACTAGGAGGGGAGAGATGGGGAATTCCTTCGCTAGTATGACCTACCTAAGTTTATTTGGTATTTAATTGGTCGGTCAGAGTATAGTGATAATATGTGATATGTGAATTAACCCTTATTTTGTGGCAATATTTGAAAATGACATCCGAAAATGTTGAGAACATCAATGGAGCACAGGAGGCCGTTGAGTCTCCAAAGATCAATAGTCAGGATAATGTGTATCAGGAAGGCGACAATCCTCATGCAAACAACAACACTGACCAAATGATGAACGATGGAATGTTCAGAGGCTTTATGCAATTTATGCAACAACAGGCAAGAGCGGCTCCTGTCCAAAATGCAGGTGGAAACACTGGAAACTCTCGGACGGTCACCGCTAAGCAGTTCAAGGAACTGGGACCACCGGAGTTTTTTGGAGGGCCAAAACCACTTAAGGCGGAGACGTGGATAAAGCAGATCTGCAAGATATTTGATGTCTTGGGATGCTCCGAGGAGCAAAAGGTTCACTTTGCCACCTTCATGTTGCGAGCAGAGGAAGATTACTGGTGGAAATCTGTAAAGCGTACTCAACCTACCGCATTAAAGATGACTTGGGAGAAGTTCCAAGAATTGTTCAATGACAAGTACTTTCCCGAAAGTATTCGTCACATGAAAGAGGTAGAGTTCATCAAGCTGGAGCAAAACAACATGACCGTGTTGCAGTACGAAGCCAAGTTTGCCGAGTTGTCTCGATTTGCATCCCACTTGGTTGATAATGAGGAGAGAATGACGCGAATGTTTCTAAGAGGTTTGAAACCCGAGATACGTCAATATCTTATCTCTCATAAACTGTGTTTGTATTCAGATGTTGTTAATAGGGCTCAATTATTGGAGTGCGATAATGAGTCAACCCAACCAAAAGAGAGCAGCCGGCAAAATGATAATACCAGTGATAGAAGTCATCGAAGTGGTGACAATAAACGTGGAGGGAATCAACATGCCAGAAATGGTAACCACTTCGGTGAGAATTATGGCCAAAACAATAAGAATGGACATTTCAAGAAGAGGAGATTCAACAATGATGGAAAGACGTCAGCATCAGCACCTGTTGTTAAGAAAGGAGAACGACCACCTATCATATGCTTCAAATGTGGAGGGGAGGGACACATCAGTCCAAACTGCGCGATGCCATCCAAAGCATGCTACAATTGTGGAAGAGAAGGTCACCTAGCCCGATTTTGTTGTGCACCAAAGTCAAGTCCAGCTGGGATGGAGGCATCTAAGGTCGTCCCAGACAAGATAAAGCCGGTAGTTTAAGTGAGAGCGTTTATTGAGGAACCCGAACAAGGTTATTACGGGTAAGTTAATCATAAATTCTTACAAAGTCTATACCTTATTCGATACCGGTTCTACCTATTCTTTTATCTCTCTTGCTTGCGCTTAACGTTTAAATTTGACTCCTGAGAAATTAGACTTTGACTTATCTGTTGAAACTCCGTTAGGGGAAACCTTCATTACCTCCACTGTCTATAAATCTTGTTTGATTTATATCGATACCCTCATGTTACCTGTCGATTTTATCTCTTTGAAAATACTTGCCTTTGATGTGATTTTAGGAATCGATTGGTTAACTATTCATCATGCTTTTCGTAAGGTTATTAGCTTTCATATTCTTAACCAACCTATCATGTGAATTCAAGCAACCAAACCACTAAAGTCAATCATTGTCATATCAAGCCATAAGTAAAAAGCCCCGAGCCTTTTGCTGGTGACTTCAAAGTCTTAGAATACACCAAAGCCAGACTTTCCGTAGGGAACGTTGTGAATAACGGTGGCAAATTGATAGGTATCAATGTGACGTGCTATCCAAGTCTTGGATGAGGGTCATAGTTTTGAATGATATTTCTATCGTTAATAAATTTCTTGACGTATTCTTGAAGACTTCTTGGCCTACTCCAGAGCGTGAAATTGAATTTTGTATTGACCCCATTACAAAACTTTTTTCTTCAACCCTTAAATATTTCTTCAACCAAAACGAACGTATAATGCGCCAAAGATGTTGGCTCGAGCATTTGAAGATTACGATCATACCATTTAATATCATTGTGGAAGAGAGAACATGGTAGCTGACGCGTTGAGTAGAAGATCGTATACATTTACGAGTGCGATATTGTTAACACAAAAACCCATTTTGTATAACTTACAAATGATGAAGATAGAGTTAAAGACTCTAGGGACCCACGTAAAGATAACAAATATACGATTAGAATCGACTTTAATCGATAAAGTTAAAGCCGCTCAAGCTACATACTCATAGATGATGAATGTGAACAAGAAGGTTCAAGAGGGCGTTATTCTAGAAGCAAGAATCGATGAAGAGAGAAAATTTCAACCCTCAATTTTATTGGTCTATTTGAAATCCTTGATCGATTAGGAACTATGGCTTATAGACTCGTTTTACCGTCAAGTATGTTGCGTGTTAATAATGTTTTACACGTATCGATGTTACGTAAATATGTGGATGACCCGAACCACGTTATTAAATTAAAATTAGATGAGATAGCCGAAGATTTAACGTATGAGTAATTACGTGTTAAAATCTTAGATAAGAAGGATCGTATTCAACACTCAAGGTTTATACCTCAAGAGTTAGAATCTGAAATGAAGTCAAGGTATCCTCACCTCTTGAGATACCAGATCGTGCGACGTAAATTTAGTGTGGTAAATTTCATGAGGGAGATTGTGAGACCCCAAATTTTATGAATAAAGATTTAAATTTCTAAAATATTTTTTCAAAATTATTATAATGGTGTGGATTTGATATAATGTTATAGTTGTGGGTAATATTTATAAATTTTTCAAAGTATGCAAGTTGTTATATAATATTCGATTGGTCGGGAATATTCGTTTTAACAGGAATATTCAGATGACAAAGACAATCATTGGTGGACCCTACAATGGAATTATTTTCGGATTGAGAAAAGCGATAAAAATATTTTTATGAAAATAACGGCGAAGTTTTACCGTTAAAACTGTTGAACTACTCGGTAGTAAAAGAAACAAAGAATACGGCGTGGTTGCGTAGTAGCACACGGTATTGATTATTGATGCTTACGTGAGAAGTCACTCAGTTTTGTTCAATTATTACTTCAGTAATTGTTGCATAGTATCTCACGTTATTTGATTCAATTATTATCAATATTTTATATATTATTAAATCAATAATTGTGATGACAGAGAGTTATTAATATTATTATTTGCAATATTAACAATGTCTAGAAGTTACGCGAGGAGAGGTTTGGTCACCTAATTGCGCATGATAATAGGAGAAATCCTTATTGAAAGCCCCCTCTTTCACTGGGAACGACTTCGGTCGATTAATATTGTGAATTATAATAATGATGATAAATGTTGTTAAATATATTGAGGTGTCTTTTTATGAAGTCGCGGAAGTTTATATATATATATATATATTATATAAATTTTGTTTTATTAGTATTATTAACGTAATAAAATAGAAAAGCTTTTTATATAAAACAGAATACTTTTATAAAGTTATTTATTTTATTAGACTATAAATAGAATATATTATATTCTATTATGCGTTGTGTTTTGCATAGTAAAATCTTTTTATATAAAACAGAATACTTTTATAAAGTTCTTTGTTCTATTAGACAATAATTAGAATGTGACGCCCCCAAAATAGGTATACAACACCCATTCTGAGTCATCAATAACATGGTACAGAAACAACTACAACTTTATTAATACAACATAAAAACTGTGAGTTTAAATATAAATATTGTCTTTTAGATAATATCAACACTCAAATAAGTCCTCATTACAATTATTGATATATTATTTTACAAAAATGGTGAGGACTACTAAAACAACTTTCTAGAACACACCCCGTCTAGAACTCGCTACATTCTCGCCTCCTAAGAAGAAAAATTAAACAAAAAGGAAAAGGGTGAGCTCAACTAGCCTAGTAAAGAATATTATGACTAAGATAATATAGAACAAATTATCGTTAGTCTTCAACAGGGAAAAATCTGATAAAATACAATAGATAACAAGTTTTAGATCAATATTCAGAATGAAAATAATAATTCATAGAAGAGTTACGTGAGAGAATGAAATCTACTATAATCTATGAATTTAAAAGTCCATCATCAATATTTTATCCTGTAACATCAACCAAATATTCATCTTGAATCAAATATTCATCTTTGCACTACTGTGCCAAAGATATTCACCGATCGATCGTGTTAATCTCAACACTTGTACATCTTTGCACTACTACCAAAGATATTCATAAGAAAATCAACCATCTTTGCACTTCTGGGCCAAAGATATTCGATAATACCATCATTTAGGGATGAGGATGATGAAAAATATTTTAAAGAAAAGCGAATCCGATTGAAACAAAAAAGAACAAGTATTATGGATTAGTACTTTAAAAGCGATCAAGTTCAAAAATACTTCATAAATAACCATAGTGAAGTAAAATTCAAGAATGATCAAAACTTGGATACAATCAAAGCTAGTATCCATAATAGATATTTTGGACAAAAACGAAAATTTAATTTTTACGTGAATAGTGTCGATGATCGTGAATAGTCTTTAGTATCACGTGAATAGTAAACCCGACACTAAAAGACAAAAATTTCACAAGAAAAATCTTACCAATATTAAAGATAATGATATTAGAAGAAATAATATCATTTTTTAAAAAAATAATATCCCTTACCTTGAAAAGATCAGTACTTTTTAATTTGAAATCTGGGATATAGTGCTGAAGGGAACTTGCACCGTATAGCAACACTCAAAGTATCAAAATACTCACAAGAATACGCTCGATAATATAGAGAGAGAAAGGGAAAGAAAACTTCAGTTTCTGGTGTGATTTACAATTCTAACCTAAGTACCCTATTTATAGGAAAATGCTTAGAACACCAAAGCAAAAAATTTAATAAAATATTAATTTATTAATTTTATTTTCCTACGCACACCTTTCCATCTGATTTCAACAACTAACACATGTCCCACAAATTCAAAAAACATTTTTTGTAAAAAAAAAAAATTTAAAACTTCAAAAATTAATTATTCTAGAACTTCAGAACTTCAATAATTCATAATAAATAGCCCTTTTATCAGAAAAATTTGAACCTTATATCCTTTCCCTAGGAAATTTCATTATTACAACTTTGCAGAAGAAAGTTTTTCCAAATTCCAAACAAAAATTGACCGATATCCACAAACGGACGATTTTACAAGCTTTAATCCAATTTCAGTCAAGAAATGGGGTCCACCGACATGTTTAACATGTTTTAAACATTAATTGTAACAAAAATACTCCTCCTCCTCATATACTCATATATCCCACATTCATTGTAAAAATATCACCATTATTATATTATTAAAATATAATAATATATTTAAATGAATTATTTATCAGAAAAGATAAAATAATAATTTTTCAACAATTGTCACATTAAAAATTTTCACCATCTATATCCACATAAAATGAATATTTTTTTTATCATTTAAATCAATAATTAATTATTCACAAATAATATTACAGAATCACAATCATCGACAACAGTGCGCCTTCATAGGAAAGAGGGGGCTTTCCAATAAGGATTTCTCCTTACTAGCTTGCAATTAGGTGACCAAACCTCTCCTTAGACAAAACTTTCTAGACATTGCCAATAATGTTATCTAATAATATTATTCAAATAATATGAATTATTGATCTGATAATTAAAATACTGTCTAGTGGCAATTATTGAAACAACAATAATATAAAATATCAACGTAGCAATTATTGAATCAATAAAATAAAATATTGAAACAATTATTGAGTAATGCCTTTCTACGTAAGAATCAATAATTGGTGCAATACCGGTATATCTTCTTGTGTTTTAACCACCGGGTATTCCAACAAAGATAAGCAGTAATAAACTTCTAGTTATTTATAAACAACTTATACTTGTCGTTTTCTTCATCCAATCGCTTTCCGTTATTGGGCCCACACAAGGCTGCGCCGTAGTACAAATATTCCCCGACAGTAAGAATATTCCACGACCAAACGAATATTCTCCGATAAAAATGAATATTTTATAACCACTTGCATATTTGAAATATTTGCGCATTTAACCCATAACTAACCACATTAATCAAATCAACCCTTACTATTTCAAAATAATAAATAGAGGAAATTTAATTTTATTTATAATAAGTTGGGGTCTTACAACCTCTCCTCTTTATGAAATTTCGTCCTCAAAATTGACGTACGTTCCTGGTGTTTCGAAAAGGTGAGGATACCTCGCTTTTATTTTCGTTTTCAACTCCCAGGTCATTTCCTCAATAGCATGGTTTCTCCACAAAACTTTAACTTGTGGTATGACCTTTGTACGTAAGACATGCTCCTTCATATCCAAGATCTTGACAGGTACCTCCTCGTACGTTAAGTCTTCGGCTATCTCATCCGATTCTAACTCAATAACATGGTTCGGGTCTTTCACATATTTATGAAGCACAGATATATGAAAAACATTATGAACACGAGACATACTTGGAGGTAATGCAAGTCTATAGGCTACATTTCCTACTCAGTCAAGAATTTGAAATGGACCAATAAATCGTGGATTGAGCTTTCCTCTCTTCCCGAATCTTGTAACTCCCTTCCATGGGGCAACACGCAACAATACATGATCCCTAATACTAAATTCCACGTCCTTTCGATGAAGATTCGCATAACTCTTTTGTCGATCTTGAGCCGTTTGTATACGTTGTTGAATCATTTAGATCTTTTTCGTAGTCATATGTACCAACTCGAGTCCCAACAATGTTGCTTCACCCACCTCATCCCAACATATTGGAGAGCGACACTTTCTTCCATACAATGCTTCGAATGGAGCCATACCTATACTTTCCTAATAACTGTTGTTGTAGGAGAATTCTACCAATGGTAAATACTTATCCCAACTCCCTTTGAAATCTAGGACACAGAGTCTTAATAGATCTTCAAGAGTTTGAATAGTCCTCTCTGATTGTCCGTCTGTTTGAGGATGGTATGCCGAACTGAATCATAAATCCATGCCCATAGATTTTTGCAAGCTAACCCAAAATTGTGAAGTGAATCTTGGGTCACGATCCAAAACTATGGATACTGGCATGCCATGCAATCTCACAATCTCATTTACATACATATGAGCAAGACGTTCAAGGGAATAAGTCTCCCGTATGGGCAAGAAATGAGCAGACTTGGTTAATCTATCAACAATAACCCAAATAGCACTTATGCCTTGAGAAACCGTGGGAAGACCCATAACGAAATCAATGGTAATGTGTTCCCACTTCCATTTCGGAATCTCAAGTGGTTGCAATGGACCCTTAGGCACTTGATGCTCCGCCTTTACACGTTGACAAGTTAAACACCTCGAGATAAACTTCGCGATCTCTCTCTTTATATTGTTCCACCAAAATGTATGTCGAAGATCACAATACATTTTGGTACTTCCAGGATGGATTGCAAATGGTGTATTATGTGCCTCCATCATGATCTTGTTCTTTAAATCAGAATCGTTAGGAACACAAAGTCTGGAATGGACTCGAAGTATTCCTTCTTCATCGATTCTCACTTCCGCAATAGCACTTTCTTGTACTTTCTTCTTCATACGCATCAGCTCCAGGTCGGTGGCTTGAGCAACTTTAACTTCATCGATTAAAGTTGGTTCTATGCGTATATTTGACATCATCGCACTTGTTCCTGCATATGATCTTCTACTTAACGTGTCAGCTACCACGTTTGCTTTTCCAGGATGGTATTGAATGGTGTGGTCATAATCTTTTAACAGCTCGAGCCAACGTTGTTATCGCATGTTGAGTTCCTTTTGGGTGAAGAAATATTTGAGGCTTTTATGGTCTGAATATATCTCCACTTTCTCTCCATATAGATAGTGCCTCCAGATCTTTAGCGCGAAAATGACTGCTGCTAACTCTAGATCATGAGTAGGATAATTCCTCTCATATTCTTTAAGGTATCGCGAGGCATAGGCTATGACTTTCCCACGTTGCATGAGAACACATCCTAACCCTTTGCCTGAAGCATTGCTGTAGATAACAAATCCATCCGAACCAGATGGTATTGTTAGAACAGGTGCCAAAATGAGTCTCCTCTTGAGCTCTTGAAAACTCTTCTCGCATTCCTCGCTCCATACAAATTTTGTATCTTTCCGAGTCAGTTGAGTTAACGGAGTAGCGATTCGAGAAAATCCTTCCACGAATCTCCGATAATAACCAGCTAGGCCCAAAAAGCTACGTACTTCGGTTACTGACTTCGGTTGCTCCCAACTTTGTATTGCCTCAATCTTCACCGGGTCAACAGATACTCCATGTTTTGACACCACGTGCCCAAGGATTGCTACTTCCTCAAGCCAGAATTCGCATTTCTTCAACTTGGCATATAGCTTGTTTTCACGAAGCCTTTGGAGTACTAGCTTCAAATGGTGCTCATGATCTTCACGGATTTTGGAATATATGAGAATGTCATCAATAAAGACAACAACGAACTGATCCAAATAGTCCTTAGATATTCGGTTCATCATATCCATGAAAGCCGCAGGAGCATTAGTCAATCCAAAAGACATGACTAAAAATTCATAATGCCCGTGATCGAGTTCGAAAGGCGGTCTTTGGAATATCCTCGGTTCTAATCTTGGTGATGATATCCAGAACAAAGATCCATCTTTGAACAGAATTGTGCTCCTTGCAACTGGTCAAACAGGTCATCAATACGAGGTAACGGATACCTATTCTTGATGGTGACATGGTTCAATTCTCGATAGTCAATACAAAGTCACATACTCCGTCTTTCTTCTTTACAAATAAAAGCAGGAGCACCCCGAGGAGATGTACCAGGGCGAATGAATCGATGTCCAACAACTCACGTAGTTGGACCTTTAACTCACGAAGTTCAATAAGAGCCATTCGATATGGGGTTTTAGAAATGGGCTTTGTACTAGGTTCAAGATCAATAAAGAATTCAACTTCACGTTACGGGGGTAGACCAGGAAGTTCTTGAAGAAACACGTCGGAAATTTACTAACAACGGGAATATTATTCAAATCTGACGTGTCTTTATTCAAATCCATAACATGGGCCAAGAAAGCTTGACATCCGTTTTTCAATAAATGAATAGCTTTATGACTAGATATGACAGTGATTGATTTTAATGGTTTAGTTGCTTGATTTCGTACAACAGGTTGGTTAGGAATTTGAAAACTAACAACCTTACGAAAATAATCAATTTTGGCATGATGAGTAGTTAACTAATCAATCCCTAAAACCACATCAAAAGCAAGTATCTTTAAAGAGATAAGGTCAACAGGTAATGTGATAGTGCCAACTTGGATCAAACAAGATTTATAAACAGTGGATGTGATGAAAGTTTCTCCTAACTGAGTCTCCACGAGATAAATCAAAGTCTAATTTCTCTCGAGTTAAGTTTAAGCGTTGAGCACAAGCAGTAGAGATAAATAAATGGGTAGCACCGGTATCAAGTAAGGTATAAACTTCGCAAGAATTTATGATTAGCTTACCCGTGATCACCTCGTTTGGGTTCCTCGCATTTTGACCAGTCACGAAAACGCTCTTCTAGGAACCGTTGACTTTGACTTTTTTGGGACAGCCTTTTGAGTCACCATCCTCGTTGGACTTGGTTTTGCTACCGTACAATCTTGAGCGATATGTCCTTCCTTTCCACATTTATAACATACCTTGAACTGTTGTGGGCATTTTGGGCTGATATGTCCCTCTTTTCCACATTTATAGCATACAACCGGTGGTCGTTCTCCTCCCTTAGAACCAGTTGCTGCTGGTGTTGACGTCTTCACATGGTCATTGTTGAATCTCCTCTTTTTAAAATCTCCTCCCGACTCGCTTCTTCTATTCTCATGGCCATGATTACCACCAGAGTGGTTACCGCCTTTGTCTCGTATTCTTCTTTCTCCATTGGTTATCGTTGTTCGATGATTTGTTGTCACAGAGATGATGATCGGTTATGGTCCTTGGTTGAAGCGTACTTTCGTTATCTCGCTTCTAACAATTGAGCCTTGTTGACAACATCTCGAATAGAGAAAATTTATGAGAAATGAGATCTTGGACGTATCACGGGTTTCAAACCTCTCACAAACATCCGCGTCATACGTTCCTCATTCTCCACCAAATGAGGTGCAAACCTGGATAACTCTGCAAACTTTGCCTCGTACTGGGACACCGTCATGTTATTTTGTTCCAGTCTAATGAACTCCACTTCCTTCATATGATGAATACTTTCAGGAAAGTACTTGTCATTGAAAAGTTTCTGAAACGTCTCCTAAGACATGCTGAGTGCGGCTGGATGGGTACGCTTCACAGATTCCCACCAGTAATCTGCCTCATTATGGAATATAAAGGTGGCAAATGGAACCTTATGTTCCTCCGTGCATCCCAAGACATCGAATATCTTGGTGATTTGTTGGACCCACGTTTCTGCCTTAATCGGATCCGGCTTTCCCCAGAATTCTGGTCGTCCAAACTCTTTGAACTACTTGGCTGTGACAAACCGTGCGTTGTTATCATTTCTACCTATATTTTGTACACGAGTCTCCCTCGTCTGATTTTGCATGAACTGCAAAAAGCTTCAAAACATCCCGTCGTTCATCATCTGCTCAGTGGTGTTGTTCACAGGAGGAACATTGTCAGCCTGTTGCACGTTCTCCTCGTTGGTGAGTAAAGGAGTCTCCACGGTCTCATTTACGCCACTATTAACATTCTAAGTCGACATTCTCAAATACTGCCATAAAACAAGGGTTAATTAAAGAAATCAACATATCACATAATATCCCTATATATTGACCAACTAACAAATAAGCTTAGGTAGGACACACTAGCGAAGAATTTAATCGTCTCTCCCTTCCTAGTTTTATTCCCCGATCTCCGTCAGAGATCATATCCCTAAGCTCTGATACCAACTGTGACGCCCCCAAAATAGGTATACAACACCCATTCTGAGTCGTCAATAACATGGTATAGAAACAACTACAACTTTATTAATACAACATAAAAACTGTGAGTTTAAATATAAATATTGTCTTCTAGACAATATCAACACTCAAATAAGTCCTCATTACAATTATTTTTATATTATTTTACAAAAATGGTGAGGACTACTAAAACAACTTTCTAGAACAATCATTCCACACCCCGACAAAAACTCGCTACATTCTCGCCTCCTAAGAAGAAAAATTAAACAAAAAGGAAAAGGGTGAGCTCAACTAGCCCAGTAAAGAATATTATGACTAAGATAACATAGAACAAATTATCGTTAGTCTTCAACAGGGAAAAATCTGATAAAATACAATAGACAACAAGTTTTGGATCAATATTCGCAGCGGAAATAATAATTCATAGAAGAGTTACGTAGAGAATGAAATCTACTATAATCTATGAATTTAAAAGTCCATCATCAATATTTTATCCTTGTAACATCAACCAATATTCATCTTGAATCAAATATTCATCTTTGCACTACAAGCCAAAGATATTCATCAGTCGGTCATGTTCATCTCAACACCTGTACATCTTTGCACTACGGGCCAAAGATATTCATAAGAAAATCAACCATCTTTGCCCTACAGGCCAAAGATATTCAGTAATACCATCATTTAGGACTGAGGATGATGAAAAATATTTTAAAGAAAACGAATCCAGTGAAATAAAAGAACAAGTATTATGGATTCGTACTTTAAACAGTCCAAGTTCAAAAATACTTCATAAATAACCATAGTGAAGTAAAATTCAAGAATGATCAAAACATGGATACAATCAAAGCTAGTATCCATAATAGATATTTTGGACAAAAAACGAAAATTTAATTTTTCTGTGAATAGTGTCGTATTCGTGAATAGTGCTGTATACGTGAATAGTGTCATATACGTGAATAGTAACCCCGACACTAAAAGACAAGAATTTCACAAGAAAAATCTTACCAATATTCGGGCATAATGATATTAGAAGAAATAATATCATTTTAAAAAAAATAATATCCCTTACCTTGAAAAGATTGTACTTTTAGCTGGAATACCGGATATAGTGCTGAAGGGAACTTGCACCGTATAGCAACACTCAAAGTATCAAAATACTCACAAGAATACGCTCGATAATAGAGAGAGAGAAATGGAGAGAAAACTTCAGTTTCTGGTGTGATTTTCAATTCTAACCTAAGCACCCTATTTATAGGAAAATGCTTAGAACACCAAAGCAGAAAATTTAATAAAATATTAATTTATTAATTTTATTTTCCTACGCACACCTTGCCATCTGATTTTAGCAACTAACACATGTCCCACAAATGCAAAAAATGTTTTTTGTAAAAAAATATATTTAAAACTTCAAAAATTAATTATTCTGGAACTTCAGAACTTTAATAATTCATAATAAATAGCCCTTTTATCAGAAAAATTCGAACCTTATGTCATTTCGGTAGGAAATTTCATTCTCTACAACTTTGTAGAAGAAAGTTTTTCCAAATTCCAAACAAAAATTCACCGAAATCCACAAACAGACGATTTTACAAGCTTTAATCAAATTTCAGTCAGGAAATGGGGTCCACCGAAATGTTTAACATGTTTTAAACATTAATTGTAACAAAAATACTCCTCCTCCTCCTCATATAATCATATATCCCGCATTCATTATAAAAATATCAACATTATTATATTATTAAAATATAATAATATATTTAAATGAAATATTTATCAGAAAAGATAAAATAATAATTTTTCAACAATTGTCACATTAAAAATTTTCTCCATCTATATCCACATAAAATGAATATTTTCCTTATCATATAAATCAATAATTAATTATTCACAAATAATATTACAGAATCACAATATCGTGACAGGGCGGTTCGAGAAAGAGGGGCTTTCAATAAGGATTTCTCCTTACTGGCGCGCAATTAGGTGACCAAACCTCTCCTTAGACAGAACTTTCTAGACATTGCCAATAATGTTATCTAATAATATTATTCAAATAATATAAATTATTGATCTGATAATTAAAATATTGTGTAGTGACAATTATTGAAACAACAATAATATAAAATATCAACGTAGCAATTATTGAATCAATAAAATAAAATATTGAAACAATTATTGAGTAATGTCTTCCTACGTAAGAATCAATAATTGATGCAATATCGCGTCTTTACTATATTTTAACCCAAGGGTATTCAGTGAAGATTAATGGTAACAACTACTCAAGTATTATTTATAAACAACTTATACTTGTCGTTTTCTTCATCCAATCGCTTTTCAGTTATGGGGCCCACACAAAGTAAGGTCGCTACCGTCATACGAATATTCCCAGAGCGGTAAGAATATTCCACGACCAAACGAATATTCTTCGATAAAATGAATATTTTATAACCACTTGCATATTTGAAATATTTACGCATTTTACCCATAACTAACCACATTAATCAAATCAACCCTTACTATTTTAAAATAATAAATAGAGGAAATTTAATTTTATTTATAATAAGTTGAGTCTTACATAGAATATATTATATTTTATTATGCATAGTGTTTGCATAATGCCTGCATAGTGTTTCAGATAGTAAAATCTTTTTTATATAAAAATGAATACTTTTATAAAGTTATTTATTTTATTAGACAATAATTAGAATATATTATATTTTATTATGCATAGTGTTTGCGATAGTGCTGCATAGTGTTTGTATAGTAAAATCTTTTTATATAAAGCAGAATACTTTTATAAAGTTATTTGTTTTATTAGACTATAAATAGAATATATTATGTTTTATTTAAAAGATTTTGTTTTATTAGAATATCGCATAGTAAATCAATATGGACTAATCCATTTTAAAAGTAAATCAATCGAATTTGTTCATGAATTAGTTACTATTCAGATCCATTCTCCTATAAATAGAAGCTCATTCCTTTATTATTTCTTACTTAATTCTTTGAAACTCTAGAGAGAGAAACTATAGAGAGAAAGAAGAAAAGTATACCGCTACTTCACTACTCCTATATCCGGTTCCTTCTAAGGTAAGGGGTATTATTTCTTTCGTATTCATGAAGAGAACTTCATTATTCCATTTTTATTATTACATTGGAGTAGCCTTTATATACGCGGGCTACCCTATACTTGGTGAAATTCTTACATTATTCCATTCTTTATTATTATGTTGGAATAACTTTGTACATCTAATCACCGTATACATGGTAAAATTCTTACATTATTTCATTCTTTATTATTACATTTGGAATATCCTATACATGCGTATTACGCATGGCCTGGTTCCATTATTTATTATTCTCTTGGAATAACCTGTTTGTGTGGTCTATCGCATGCCTGGTGAAGTCTTTTGTTATTTTATTCTTTATTATTCTGTTGGAATAACCTATCTGTGCGGTCTATCGCATGCCTGGTGAAGTCTTTTGTTATTTCATTCTTTATTATTCTGTTGGAATATCCTGTCTGTGCGTTTACGCATGACATGGTTCCATTATTTATTATTCTATTGGAATAACCTGTCTGTGCGTTATATTGCATGCATGGTAAATTCTTCTGTTATTCCATTCTTTATTACTCTGTTCGAATAACCTGTCTATGTAGATTACCACATGCATGGTGAATGACCCTTCATATTCATTTCTTATTAAATTATAGAAATGACCTGTCTACGTGGATTACTGCATGGCAGATGAAAATTCATTTGCAGTTTCATATATTCTGTTATACTCTGTTGGTTAAAGCTCTGACTTCTATACTCCATGAAATTTGTGGAATATTCTTGATATTTGCGCTTCATCCAGTATCTTTTCATGAAAATATTCTTCTGAGCATTCTTGAATTTTACTCTACAAAGCAGTATCATGTTGACAATTTGGACGTTATTGATTCCTGGATAAATTAATTCTTGAACTTGTTTTATTGGATTATTATATCATTGTCATCATCCTCATGCTTATATTATGTTGAAAGTCATCTGTGGCCTATTGTGCATAGATGGACTTGGTATGATTATGACTAGGGATTATTATGTATAATCATGACCGTAATATTACAAATGATGTGGTAAAAGTCCTCATTGCCCGTAGTGCATTGATGGATAGTTGTTGGCATGATCATGATCATTGATGAATACACGAATATCCTTGGCCCGTAGTGCATGGATAATTTGTGGTTGTGATACTAATAAATATCCTTGGCCGTAGTTCAGGGATGATGTGGATTATTTATTAAGCTGAGTCTCAGCGATAAAAGTGATGAAAAACTTTTTAAATCATAAAAGATAGTAGATTTTATTCTCTACTTGACTCTTTTAATGGATTGTATTTTTCGCTGTAGTTAAACTTGATGTTTGTTATATTTTATCAGTTTAACATTGTTGAAGGCTAATGATAATTTATTCTACATTATCTTAGTCATAATATTTCTTACTGGGCTAGTTGAGCTCACCCTTTCTTTCTTTGTTCTCTTGTGAAATGAGAAGCGTAGCGGGATTAGTCGGGGAACGGAGTGACGGTCTAAATAATAGTATTAGTAGTCGTCACTATTCTGTTAAATAGTGTGACAATAAATGTAATGAGGACTCCTTTGAGTGTGGATATTGTCTAGATGACAATATTCCTATTAAAACTCTCAATTTATGTTTTGTCGTATTTTACGCGACAGTTGTATTATTAAGTTGTATTTGTATTTTTGTACCATTTATTTGGCGACTCAAGATGAGTGATGTATACCTATTTTGGGGGCGTCACATATAATCCCTCCATTTACCAAATTATGTAGTATAATTAATAATAAGACAAACACTTTAAATATATATACATACATAATTCACAATTGATCTGAGAGTTTCATGATTTTATCTCACCTTTATTAAATATATTTCTTTCGTCTTTGTATTGGAAGCTTTCGAACTGCCGCTTTCTCCCTTACCAATTTACTATGTCTTTTTTCGATTACACGTACCATGAGACAGATTAGGTATTTAGTTATTTGTTTACTTATTAATATATCTTGTTAATTCTCTTAATTATAATATAATTTAATTTTATCCACATATAAATTAAATCCAATTAGTTTTAAGGCTCAAATTTTAGCAAATTAATTTATCTTTCACATAGTAATACTTATTAGCCCATATAAAATAAATAACTAGTTTGACTCAATAAAAGACAAAATCAAATTAAATTATTTAAAATATAAATTTAAATGTTATTTATTTATTTAATTTTATTTCTTTATTATTTTTTTTTTAGGTATTACACCGCAAATTTTTATTTACACAGCGAATTTCTGGGTTTCCTCTTTACTGGCGATCCGAATGTCCACCTTTGTGTTTAATATTTGAAAGTCTTTACAAGTCTTAAGAGATGAGGTCAGACTTTGGATATGGGTTGATAGTTATAATTCTTCTAAAGTTTGTCAAATTCTACCATTTGAAAAAAATCTAAAAAATCTATGACTTTTTGAATACCAAAATACTTTTTATAGACTTTATAAAAATTTTAATTCAATCCTACATAACTTTTAAAGACATTAAAAAAATTCTAATTGAATATCAGTAAACTTTTATAAACTCTTTAAATTCTTGATTGGATACAACCAAACTTTTAAAATCTTTAAAAGTCTTTAAAAATCTTAATTGAATATACCCCCTTAAGTAGGGAACAGAGAAAATAGGAACAGATGATCTGCCCTCCGTTAAACTATTTGAATCCTTAAAAGAAATTATTAACGCGATTGATAATGACAGAGTAATTTTTATATTTTCAGCCGAAAATATATACTTAACGAAATTTTTTATTTTCACGACACTTATTATTATGACATTATCTGTGGTCATTATTAATTATAAGAATATTATATATGTGCATTAGGGTTTTTTTTTCAAGAAAGGTAGAAAAGTGTAGAAAATTGATTGTAAATAAGGTTTGCAAGA
Source organism: Panax quinquefolius (assembly GCA_020205615.1). Classification (NCBI taxonomy): domain Eukaryota; kingdom Viridiplantae; phylum Streptophyta; class Magnoliopsida; order Apiales; family Araliaceae; genus Panax; species Panax quinquefolius. The sequence goes on along the minus strand of CM035154.1, from coordinate 60,229,360 downwards.
CGCATTTAGACAAAATATTTTTATTTAAAAGTTCATAATAAATGTTTGACTTCAAATAAAGTATAATTAATTTGAAAGAAAATATATTTATATGTTTTATATAAATTTTAAGAAAAGAAATTAACCGAAAAAATACAAATATTTTTATAGACGGATTTTTTTTTATTTAAAATAACAGTTGTAAATTATTTTAGCTATTCCTTTTTCTTTTTCTATAAATGGTAAAAAAAATAGTATTTTATTAGTGAAGAAGAAATTGGAGTATTTATAAAAACAAAGGAGTATATTTCTCAATCACATATATACTTTCAAACTGTTACTAGGAATGACAAATTTATAGCAATATCTCAACCAAGTAGTTAATAGCAATAAATTTTTTAGAACTTTTAGAAATAATGACTATATCTACATATAATCTGCTGGTGGATTATTGACTTATTTGAACTTTTCCCTTCTCTATTCTCTTCCAATAATCAATATTTAGAGTCCTAGCTTTAACGCATTGAAATTCTTAACACTCTATGTCGAGTTTTGGACGGAAAATAAAAAAATAGATAGAAAAGAAAATAATAAAAAATATGAAGTTTTTTTGTGTTGTTTCTGAATTTTTAATAAAAAATAGAAAAATTAAAATTTTTTTCTTTTTCTTGCGTCTTTGAGTTCCAATGAAAAAAAGAAGAAAAATATCAATTTTATAAATTTACCCATTTGTTAATTATAATCATTGAACTATGAATAAAAATATGCAAGATAAATTTAATCAAAGAAAAAATTCTATAATCAAATACAAATATTCAAATAAATATTAAACAAAAACTACTTCTACAAAGTCATTGTCATACCATACCCAAAAGTCATCAAACATAATCTGTATTATTAATACTAACAGAGATTATTCATCAAATTCTTCAAGAAATTCAATCTATTCTCTAATGGTAATCCAAACATTGCTCGTGCATTGTCTTGATTTTCTAGTAGCCATAAATATATAGGCCTCGTCGATTTATCCATCTATTTATGTTTATTATTCCTTTTCTTTCACAATTTCTTTTAACGTAATTTGTAAAATATTAAATTATTACAATACTTCACAATTTAAAATAAAATTTGTAATATTAATACTTTTTACCAATGTTATAAACTCCATAAGTATCTAATACTACAACGGAAGGGGTTCACACCAAGCACTTTTAAGATGTTCTTATTTATTTAATTTTAATATTGTATATAAATTTGACTGGGAAGTCAGTGTGGTTTAAAGAAAGTCATGTATTGTGATATTTTTTTACGAAATATAAGTATGAAACATGCAGTCAATATATAAGATACTTATTTACGTAAGTGAGAACTAAAATATCGACATATATGTTTGAGATACTTATTTACGTAAGTGACGACTAAAAAATTGATATAAATATTCTTTATTTATGTAATTCTCTTTTTATTTTATAAAAATATTCTTATTTGAGTTTAATCAAAGGGTTTGATCAGTTACTAACATTTGTTGCGTTTGTGAGTTAAATAAATTGTGTTTAAAATAAGTTGTTATTAGATGAATAAGATTTTCAAGTGCATTTGAACTTCTAAACTCTAAACACATCAAACGCTGAGTAACTAAATATACACTAATTAATTCATAAAAATTTTAAAATTTTAAATCTCGGTATAAGTTTATCTAAAATTTTGATATAAGTTTATCTAAAATTTCAGAACAATAATTTTGAATTAGTAATACTTCTTAAATAATTTTTAATATTAACTATTATATTTATTAAAATTAAATAAAGAAATCAAAGAAGAAAAGAAATAATATCAACCTGCTCAATTTTAGCGTTAAACGAATTCATCCTCTTTTTATTTATACAAAATCCTCTCATTTTCAAATCTCTTAGAACTTCATCTTCTTCATGGCTTCATCAACAGTCGAATCAATGCTCTAAAACCTCGACATCAATGGCGATTGGATCTCCTCTATTCTAAATCTGCGCAACAACCCCTCTATTTTCTAGTAGATAAAAATAAATTGGAGATATGGATTATAATTTAAAATTTATTATATTGAAAGTTGAGGATAATATAGGAATTATAAAAATATTACTTATTCCAATTTTTTTCCGTCCAAATCAGGCTAATTTTGGACGAAAATTTTTTATAGGAAAAGTGACCAAATTTTCTATCCATTTCTTTTCTTTTCCGTTTATTAAAAATTTCAGAAACATATGATAAGAGTAAAAATAATATCATTAGAATAATAAGTGTCGCTTAAAATAATGCATGTCCAAAAAATATGATAAAACTAGATTTAACACACTTTGATTACATTTATTTACAAAACTGATAGATTTATCTCATGATTAGTCGGTTGTAAAATCTATGGCTATTTATGATTATTTCTAAGTTCATTTGATATATGAAAATAGAGATTATATAGGACTATATTTCCACCACTATAAGAAAAAGACTTAATTTTAACGGAATATTTTGTCAGAAATAAGTTTATTCCATCGAAATAAGTCTATTTCTTACAGAATATTTCGTCGGTTATTCAGCCAGAGATAATTTTGTCAGAAATTCGGTCCGAATTATTTTTTCCCATCAGAATTATGGCAGACCAAAGTTCCGTCAAAGATAGGTGTTGCCTCTTTTCTTAATTCTAACAAAAGAGCTCTAACTCATGCAAGCATACATGTGTCAACAAGTAATACAAAGTAAGTAGAGTATCGATCCCACAGAGAAAGTTGTCTAATTTAAACCACTATGCATCAATTAAATCACTATATTTATATGCTTAAACCAATGATTATATTTTTGAATTGCTCTAATTGCAAATAACGACTAAAACAAGAATAATAAGGTAATAAATCAAATCTGAAAATAATGGGATCCTAACTTCATTTGATACTTCATCTAATTACCACCGTCATGCAAGATTGTTTACATATCACAGAAAAGTAGCCAAGAGCACTAATGTAGACATAGCCATTTTTCAATGTACTAGGACCAACTAACACAGCATCCACATGCGATAGACACCATGTAATCATCAATATAACCAAAATCACTATATGTCTATGTGAAATTGCAACCATATTGAATTTAAGCACAAGCCCTTATTTTAATTCATACGGTGAAACAGTATATGTCTATCTGGTTCACGAAATACAAAGCTACGCAAAACAACTCTATATACGCATGTTATCATGATTAAAATCCATACTCGCATGTTATTTTTCAATTCCATTCAAGTACTGAAAACGAATGGTGATCAAGCATTTATGCATGCAAACCAACCATGATAGAAATTCCTTATGATATGTAAAACAGACCAGCATTCAGGCATGCAATTAAACTACATATTAAAATCCGTTAGAATCCCATAATGGAGTTTAGTTCATGTCTGAACCAAAATCCATCATGGGATCAAAGCAAAATATGGATAACAAACAAACAATTGAGATAGAAAGGATAGAAACGATCAAACCCAATTGCTGATTATAATCCAAAAATGACATTTAATTCTGCATTAAAATCTAGTAAAAGAACAAGAGTTTATCCACAATGATTGAAATCCAATAGAAGAAGTAGAAAATATGGAGTTTAGGCTTAGTTCTACGTTAGAATTCTCCTAAGGTGTAAACCCTAGTTACCAATATCAAAAACAAGTAAAAACTACTCAATGATGCGTCTGACACCAGTCATAATCGTTTTTAATTGATTATATCTCTTAAAATTAAAAATTAAAATAAACTTATTTCAAGAGCTTCAAATCATCATGCGTGGTACGCGCTCCTCTGTGTGTTTCTCGGCGGCGGCAATGCGTGTGCAAGTTCTGGTCCAGCCGTGTGGTCGCGCGGACGAGCGTGTGTTGGCTTGTATAGCCGCGCGGCTTCTGCAGTCTGCATTCTGGTTTTGGTTCTGGTTCTGGTTCTGCAGTGTTGCTGCTGCTACTGATCTGTTCTGTTGCTCATTCCTTTCATGCTTGGTCTCCTTGCTCCACTAGATCCTCACGCCATGCATCCATTAGCCTCATGCCATCTAACATCACCAAATCACGCCATATCCTGCACTTTTACATCAAAGGAGTTCTCAGTACACGCAATGCAAAAATAATATGAAATGCAACTAAAAACACACTAAAATGTACTTGAGATAGGCATAGTTCGCGTAAATTGATATCCAATAAGTAGGTATAAAACCCACTTATCAATAGATTATTCCGACGGATGTATTTTCGACGAACTAATTCCTTCGGTGATAGCATTTACACGTGTCAAGCTTATGCTCGAGTGTGGATCCATATTTTCGACGGAATTTCCATTGGGCATAACAACATTTTCGTCGAAATTAGCTTATTTAGCGAAAATAATGAATTTTTATGATTTTTTTTTTATTTTTGTAGTTTCCATATTTTTAAACTTCATTTTTGTACTTGTAACCTGCTTTATCCTAACAACAAATCCAGTAATCTATATATTATATCACATACAACGTAATTACTTTAATTACAACATATATACATGTTTCGATCAATAACAAATATAAACTATTATATACAAACAACATATATTATTCACCGTAATTTAACGAGAATTTTATATGTAATTTAAAAATATTCTTGGGTTAAAAACATATTTTAATTGATTTATTTATTGAGATAAATAAATATTTGATGAAATTGCCGTGCAATCATTTAGTTAAAGTGTGTTATGATAATTAAATTAATGTATGATAATTTTATAATTTGAAGATTTAATTTAATGAGATAATTAAATCAAATGAATTATTAAATAATTATAATGTAATTTCTAATTTAATTTAATAGTTAAATTAGAGATTTATTTGTTTGTTAAATAAAATTATAATTTATTATGAAAATTATAATTATATGGTAAATGATTAATTTGATTTAAGAGTTATATTAATTTAATTGTTTAAAGGTGTGACAATTATACTATAGGATAAATGAATTATTAAAATAAACTAAAAAAAGGGATATTTGAGACTAGCCAAACATGGCCTTGTGTCTCTTGGTATTTGTAACAGCTGAACCCATTGGTTTTTTTACCTGACGACTTAAGATTGTGCATGATGGTATATCAGTGTTTTGGGTTTACATGTGTTTTTTCCTAAGGCTAAGAACAGAGAGTGTAGAGAAGAAGAACACAAAGAGATAGAGAGAAAATTAAGAGAGCTAGAGAGAAAATTGAGAGAGTTGAGGAGAATTAGAGTATCAAGAGAGAAGGGGGTAGCATTAGCAAGAAATTCTCTATCATCTTTGTTGAGATTAATAGAAAATTAAAGGTATAAAACCTAACTCCATGTTCTTAGTTTTGTTTTTGAGTTTTTTTGTAAAGTGGAGTCTTATTTTGTGAGAATTTGAATTATAAGTGTTAATTAGTTTATGTAATCCATTGGTTATCATTTAGAAACAAATTTTAGAGGTTAAAATCCATGAAATCATGTTGTAAATAGAGGTTATTGTTGTTCTTGAGTTTTGGTGATATATACATATGGCATGTATGATTTTGAGGCCAAAATTGATGTTCAATTCTTACTGTAATTTGTAAATTGATTTTAGAATATGCTAGTATGTTGAATTACGAAAAGAATGTAATTGAAATGATTTAATTTGGTTGAGAAATGAAGATTTGGTGGTTGATTTCGCTAAATATGTTGAAAAATGTAGAAAAACAGAAAAAACATGATTTTAATCCTTAAAAGTTGATTGTGTAGGATGTTTATGTTGTTAGAATCATGATATGCATGCTCGGTGTTGTTAACACACTTATAGCTTCTGGGTATGTTAAATTTCTGCTTAATCAGGAAAATTGGGTTATTTGGGAGTAACTGTGAAGCAGAGTATGTAGTCTGCAGTTTCATCTCACAGTCTTAAGCGTAGTGCCTTACAGTACCAAAAAGGTAAAAATGGCGCAATGCGCTCACGAGTTGCGTTTTGGGTATTGAGCACCGGTAGCAAATTGCTTAGATGTCAAGAGCTTGGGGTAGCGCAATGCGCCTCCCGAAAGCGTAAATTTTTTTTTTTAGTTTTCGTTTTCGCCATGACATGTTGGCCTAACCTAGTCTAAGGTGCATGATAATGTGTTAAACATGTAATGAGGTTCTATAATTGATTGTAAACATGTATTCAATGGTTTCAAATTGTAAAGTTAATAAGTTGTGAAAAACTTTAACTTGTTATTTGTTTAAGTCTTGAGATGTGGTTTAAAAGTTACGTTGCTTTGTTAGACTTATGATTTCAGATTAGTGATGTGATATTAATTTAAAAATTAGAACTTGAATTATGTTAACAAGTTGGATTTAAATGAGAACCAAAACATATAGGGTTAATGTTAATGTAACTAATCGGTATTGCGATTCTAATGATATATGTATGGTTTTGACGAACGTGTGTTATAGTTGTATAGCTTACACACAAGGCAAGTTCCTAAACCTTATTTCTTTATGAAGAGCAAGATCTTTATCCTATCTTGTTTATTATTGTTATGCAAGTATCTAAATCTTACTTTTCACTAAGAAAATTTCCTAATCTTGAACTTGATATTGTTTGATTAAGATGGCTTAAGTTGTTTATTCATATTGAGCAATTTTCTAATCATTGTTTCTTATTAATTCAAAGTTTGAAATGTTAATTATTTTGAACGAGACTCTTTAATTCCTTTCAATATATTTTATTGGATATACAATGTTTTATTCAACTATATATTGTTGTGATTCCATTCTTGATTTTAAATCTGGTTACTCAATACCTAGTTATTGTATCGAACTTCGAATGACTAGTGAACCTTTATTATTTTGACTAGTCCATAGTTGATGAGCGTTCTAAAATTCTAGAACCATTGTTAAGCTAATCCAAACTAAACTTTCTTTAGTGTGGAAATCCTAAATCAAACTGAGATGAACAACCCTAATATAGGGATATGCACGCGTTAACGTTTAGATGCTTGTGCACAATACATGGTACGAAGGGTTGATCCCCCTAAGTACCAAAGGAAATGTCCGTATAGTCTAACGACTGTTGAAGGTTAAGGTAGAAATACTTAGTAACCTAGGACATAGTTCATGGTCTTAAGACCCTCAGATATAAATCTCAAACTTATTTTCTAATCTTGATTCGAAGAACGAGTTCTTTATTATTTCAGTATTCGTTGCATACTCTTATGTTATTGCTATTGTCATTGTTATATTTGTGAGCAATTGTTTGCTCACTCTTGCATTTAACACTGCAGCTAAAGTTGAGAAAGTTGACGAGCTGTCTACTAGCAAGGGCAAGATGCCTAAATGATGAAGACTTGTTTGATTTTATTTAATAGAATCTATGTTGTGAGACTTATTTAATTATATGATGTATTCTGCAGACTTATGTAATAATTTAAGGTTAGATTACCCGGGATTGGTTTAAGTTGATGTAGCCCTTTAATGGGGATGATTATTGTTTAATTTATTTAAGTTATGTCTTTATCCTTGATTATGGGTAGTTAGATGTAATTGTTTTGGATAGTGAGCACCAAATCTTGTGGGAATGAAGTACCTGGATTTGGGGGTGTCGCAGTTCCCAACAATAACATTGATTTGTAAAACTAAACTAAAATACTATACCAACAACTAATTTACGATAAGTTATACAAGAAATTGGTTTAAAGTTCAATGATTTACAAAACTAAAGTAAAATACATTGAGTTACAAAGAATCAAGCTAAACTACAATGATTTACAAAAAATCAACTAACTATAATGTTTTTACAAAGAATTTAAGTAATTGTTATACAAAAAATCAATATAAACTAGTAGTACCATTAGTTTGAGGAAGATAATCGAGTCGGGGTCAAAGTTGTTACTCTAGTGTCTAAAAATTATCGTCATTATACCCTCGCTTGCGATCGACAACGTCAGCTTTCTTGACATCTCTAGCAAACTTGGCATCGCCACCTTGTTGATATAATTAAAAATATAACTTATTAGTCCATAATTGAGAATTAAAAAATTGCTAAATGAAAAGTAAATAACATGCAAAATATTAAACTTAAAATGAATAGAATACCTAAGAAGTCGGGGGTTGACTTAGTATCGGCTAAAAAGCCTCCGACATTAGGGTAACCACAATTTGACCCACCTCGTTGCAAATCACGACGAACTGTTTTAGAAGGATATCCATATTCTCGACGGTTTCCTCTGATGCTATTGTTAGGTTTGTAATATTCATGTGCGCAATCAAATTGCATAAAAATGCGGAAACGTGTAAAATCAGAGTTTAAAAAATTTACAAACCATATACCCGGATCACCCTTTATGCACAATTATTAATTAAACGAAAAAGATGAATAAGAAACATACCCTTGAAGATCCGAGCTTCCTCAGGTACGAGTTCACCTCCAATCCTTTTCGCGTTCAACTTGAATCTACCGGGTTTGGTTTCTTCCTTTGATCAACGTTAGCCACCCAAGTGTTTGGCCTCTAGAGGTGATCCACCAAGGATAATAAGAATTCAAGAAGATGGGGTATTGGCTCAAACCCTAATTTTTCCTATCTGTATAGAAAAAGGGGGCGTACTCTCTAACAAATTGGAATTATGTCGTAGTTTTAAAAGTCAACAACCCTACCACCCATAATAAGACTCCTCTTATTTATAGATGTGGGCAACCCACCTTAACAATTAAGGAATTGGGATTTATTTAATTAATTAAATTCTTTTAATTAATTAAGCTCCCTAATCTTATTAGGGATAATTAATTAAACTCCTTTAACTAATTTTCCTTCCTAATCCAATTAGGAATAAATGAGAGTACTTATATTAAATTAATTCCTAAACTCTTTTAGAAATTAAAATAATAATAATTGTAATAATATTAATAAGACTCCTCTTATTAATTTATATTTAATATTTCTAAAATATTAAATAATAAATATTAAGCTATTTAATTTATTCTATCACCATAGATTAAATTAAATATACATAAATATATTATTACGATTATGCCATTAACTTCTTAAATAATTATTCTTCCTTTTATGGTGTGACCCTTTAGGTTCTCCATATTAAACCTAGGTTGTGAATAAATCAATTAGAACAATTCTAATTTTATTTAAATAAATAAATTTAACAATTAATTTATTTAAATAAATAATATTTATTCTACAATAGGATAAGCCTCCCTAGCGATCAACGACTTTCCGGATAATATAGATTTCAACATTAATCATTAAAGAACCTTTGAGTAAATAGTTACTTGCACAATTCAATCCTTCCACCATACAATGTCCCAATTAAATATAAGACATGAAATTATCTTTGTCAAGTCTTATTTTATTTAATTATATGTATTTCGACTCTTAAATGCCTAACTCAAATAATACAAATTAGAAACTCCTTTCTAATTTCATTTCGCCCAGCCAAGGACTCTTTGGGTTGTCATTTATCGAATCACATAGGACATTTCTCTTCTTTTATTAGAAGTGGTAGATTCTTTATTGATCATACATTATCTCCATGTACAACTTATTATACCCAAGCATACCCTTTGATATACCCTAAGGGTCTTAAGGAATAAGTCAAAGTATAACTCATCATACACAAGATACTATGATGATCTCAAGTCCAAGGATTACTTGTATTACTATCACTACTGAGAATTCTATTGACGAGTGCAAGTAAAACTCCATTAGGTATTCCTTTGCGAGCCACGTTCAGTGAACTTATTCTCTAATAAGCACCTACATACTTGCTTTAGTGTCTCCACATAAATGATCATGAGATCAATCATCCTCATCCAATGAGCAAGCAACGTATGTACCAATCTATCCGGATTCACTAATCCCCAATTTAGTAATCCAATGATTGGGAACTATTTTAGTTTTAAGCTTTCTAAGAATTTAGATCTCATTAGAATGATCATCATCATTATTCTAAAAGCATTGCTTAAAACTATGGGTTTATCACATATTATAAAACAAAGACATCATGTAGATAATTAAAAGCCTTTAATAAATTAATACTTTTTATTAATAAATGAATAAGATTGTTACAAAGTATATGCTTTATCATCAAACATGATTGGCTTGTGTGCATACTACTTTCAATCTCCCACTTGCACTAAAGCCAATCGTCATGGTATCTTATACTCTTCTTTCTCTAAGTGACGATTATCCCGTTTGTTGGATAAACTTTAGTTAATGGATATGTAATGTTGTTCTTGAGAGTCCACTATCTCTATAGTGATTTCCCATCTTTCAATGATTCTAATAATCAAATGAAAGTGCCACAACACATGTTTAGATCCAAGATGAGACTTAGGAACTATTCCTAGTTCTATAATGAACTTTTAATCCAAACAATCAACTTGCAACTTCATTTATAGCTATATACTTTGTCTTTATCACTAAACCAGCAACTCTTTGCTGTTTGGAACCTTTTCAATTCAATCGCACCCTTTGTTCAAGATAACGCTTTACCTTAAAGTGGATTTTTACGTCATCTTAGTGCATCGAAAAACTTGAGTCTGTTAAGCCCTCTAGTTTTTAATTTAGACCCACCATGAATATGATCACATCCTTAGTGCTTGGGTTAAGCACTTTAAGATATTTTCACCGACTCATAGTGAACTTCTCCATAATATGGTGATCAACATCGGGTCTCGTACATTTCATTGCATGCATGATTGTCACTTATGCGACCTCTCTTTTCGAGAGTCCGTGGGGACTATTAAGAGAGATACACTCCATAGCTCATCGACATGAGACATCTCTTGGAGTTTGCCATGCTAAACGACTTTAGCATCAAATGAATATCGTTCCTTGGGTTAAGTCGAGCATCCTCTCAGATCTATCTATATTGATTTTATCCCCAATTAAGATACTCTTCCCAAACCATTCATGGAGGAATGTTTAGACAACTTTATCTTTCTTGATTGTAGCATTGGTATGTCATTCCTTATCCGTAGTATATCAACATATAGTACTAAGAATGTCACGATGCTTCCCTTGACCCTTTGTACACACTAGGTTTATTCTTATTTTGATAAAATAAAACTCTTTTGATTGCCTCATCAAAACTAATGTTTCATATTTGAGAAACTTGCTTCAATCCATTTCTCTGAGTGTTTACAACACTTACCTCATCGTATATAACTGGATCATCATCTTCTATGATGTGTACCTCATCATCATCATATGATGAATCCATACCTCCTAGGTATCTTCGGTACTATTCCAGATTTACGATTCGGTTGTGGTACAATAGGTCTATCTATAGGTTCCTCTTATTTGACTTATAGTGTTTTGTGGTTCTTGAAATCTTCAAGATCTATTATCCTCCCACTAGCCCCTTCAATGATAAACACATTTATCTTAGAAGGCAGCGTGTTTCACAATAAACACCTTTTGCTAAGCAGGATTATAGAACATATACCCTAAACTTACTTTAGGATGTCCCACAAATCGACACTTGTCAAATCTTGTCCCAAGCTTATCCTTTGAAACCTTTTTCACATAAGTTGGACAACCCCTTATCTTAACATACTTAAGATTAAGAATCCTCCCCATCCATAACTTTTATGGAGTCTTGGAAATTTGGATTTTGAGGTTACCTTTTCGTAGAGATATCAAAGCAATTTCTAGGACATGATCCTAGAAGGATACTGGAGTGTCGGTGAAATCATTTTGGACCGCACCATGTCCAACAAGGTACGATTTTTCATTCAGATACATCAATCAATTATTGCGTATCAGGATGTGTCCATTATGAGAAAACCATTTGAGATGATCTAGAAACTTATTGCACAAGTATTTATTCCTTGATCTAATCAAAGAATCTTAATACTTTGCCAATTTGTTTCATTTCTGAATTCTTTGAACCTTTCAAATAATTCACACTTGTATTTCAACAAATACATACATTCAACTCTTTGAATGATCATCTCCTTTTCTTATACTAATTTGTTCAATATGCAAAATTATTTTCATGTAAGTCAAGTATACAAAATTTATTAAGTAATATTCCGATTCTATACAAAACATTATTATTATAAATAGAACAACAATTGTTCTTTATTATAATACCAAAGATTTCATTGTCCAACAATAAAATGGAAATAATATTTTTAACAAGAGCTGGAATACAATAACAACTTATTGACTTAATAGATTTTCCGTAGGCATTGTTAAATTATAAGTTTCTATGGCTAATCAAAGAACCTTTGCTTCATTTCCCACACATAGGATTACTTATATTTATTTAGTTTTCTACTTACATTTGGTCCTTCATAAATCTATATTTATGATAACCAAAAGCGGTATCCAATACCCAAGTAGAACATTGACTTAAAGAAAATTTATCTCAACCATGAACAAAATAATATTTGTAATCAAACTTCACTAAGCTTCTTTGGTTAGCCTCGCAAGATGCTTCTCGCAGATTTCCTTCCGATTGTCCGGGCTTATTGCGGTGGAAGCAAACTCCTTTGCTATCCGTGTCGGTTTTGCTCTTATTATCCTTTGTTTACGCCTTTCTATTTACCTTCTTTGAATCGTTCTTCTTTTCAGAAGATCCTTTGGCCTCTACCAGTAAGACTTGATCTCAACATTTTTCAATATGTTAAGCAAATCAGCGAGGCTGATATCTAGCTTGTTCATATGAAAAATTCACAACAATTGTGAAAGGAGTCCGGGAGTGAGTGCAAGATCAAATCTTGGCTCAACTCTCCATCCATGACAAAACCAGTTGTCCTAATTGATCAATCAAATTGATTATGTTAAGAACTTTTTGTTTGTACTATAGTGCCATTGGCCATTCTAGATCGGAAGAGCTCCTTAGATATCTGATATCTATCAGTCCTACTTTCCTCACCACCAACTTCTTGATGTGCAGGAATATAGTAGAAGCATCCATAGTTTCATGCTGACGCTGAAGCTCGTTACTCATGGATGCGAGCATGATGCATTGAGCCAACTGTGCATCATCTTGCCACTTTCTAAAAGTAGCAATCTCTTCCTCAGAGGCATTGTCTGCAACCATTGCAAGGATAGGCGTATTAAGGACATAAGATAGCTTTTCAGCTATGAGAACTATTCTCAAATTCTTTAACCAAACCATTTAATTCGGTCCGATTAATTTAGCATCTAATATGCTTCGCAGTGATAGTAATTTTAGACATTGTAAAATTCTATAAATAAATTTGTAATTAACAATATTTTAACATACATTCTTTTATTAATTACTAAAATAATTTAGGTCTTGTTTTAAATTGGTATCTCCCACTATTTTCTTCAAACTATATTACCCTCACTTATATAGTTCGGCAAAATCTAATTAAAGATTTGCTAGTGAGAATAAGGATCCCATTTCAAATGTATATAGCCTTGTGGTGACACAACAAACTATATATAAATAAATAGGTAGACAACTTTGTCAATTACATCAACTATGTGCAACTCCTTGTATTTTGCCTCTTAGATTATTTTGATCAAGTGGTGGCACATCCAAGAATCAAAATTATCCAAGTTAAGTCCGACCTAGCACTCCATATATTCAAAAAAGAAAAATATCATCCTTGTGGTGACACAACAAAACAATATTGTTCAATTTTCTTTATAAGCATCAAATGTGATAAATTAACATCTTAAATACTTAATACTTGCCTTGTGGTGACACAACAAACTCATATTAAATATTTAATACTCTATTAATTTTATCATCTGCTGAGGCGTGCGTTCGATATTCCAAATATCTTTGAACGCTTAGGACTTAATATAAAAAATTGAGGGTTTGTTATTAATTTTGTCTCATCTTGTTTAGCGCCGCATTGCATATATATATATAAAATACGGCGTCATATTAATGAACATGCGAAGCATGTTTGCATAATATATAATATATATATAGTATAAGCATGCACATATAGAATACTATATTTTACCCGGATTGATTATGGACTTTTATTCTAGTTTGGTTCACTAGAGCCACCAAGTGAACCAAAAGGTCAAACCCTAGGGTGCAAGAAATAATATTTAAATATAACTATTACATTTTAAACGGGCTCCATTACAAGCGGGTCTTCAAGCGCTCCTTGCTCCTTGATCTCCAATTCTTCAAAATTAATTCTAACTATTCCTATTACAAAACTATTTAAAATAAATAGAAACCTTGATCGTGATCGAGGGAAGTACATAGGAGGAGATAGAATTTACATGAAGAAAAAATTAGAGAAGGCAGTACGCAGACCCCATTTAATAAAACCCATACATTCATGCATCCAACTAAAATAAAATCCAATCGCATTGGTCAATAGTCCATAATCAATCCCATTTATTATCATACACATCATCATATGCATCAATAAATAACATTCATCTTATGAATAATAAACATTTAATATATATATTGATATCATTTAATGGGCAACTTTAGTTAGTATAAAATCTATTTTTGAATCAAAATAAACTCCTTTATTTTAATCCAAATTTAAATTAAAATAAAACTATTTTATTTTAATTTATCCAATTTTGAATAAAATAATCTATTTTATTTTAATCAAAATCTTTAATCAAAATAAACTCCTTTATTTTAATTAATTATGGAATCAATTCCATGTAAAAAAAAAATCAAATTATTAAAGGAAACATGAATTATCTTTCTTATTCACAAATAAACTCCTTTATTTTGAATAATATGAAATCTTATTTCATATCTAAATAAACTCCTTTATTTAAGAAAAGATGATTCTTTTTCCTATTCACAAATAAACTCCTTTATTTTGAATAATATGAAATCTTATTTCATATCTAAATAAACTCCTTTATTTAAGGAAACATGAAATCAAATTTCAACTCCAATTAGTTATCATGGAATCCAATTCCAACTCTAATTAGTTAGCATGAAATATAATTTTAAAATTAAAATAAACTTTTATATTTTAATATTAAAATAAACTTTTATTTTAAGATTAAAATAAACTTTTATTTTAATAATAAAATAATTAAAACATATTATATATATATATATATATTACCGTACTATATATATATATAATATGAATATCATACTATATATATATATATATATATATATATATATATAATATGATAGATCTATCGCTTTTTTTTTTATTGATTTAGTATCTATGTAATCCATTCATTTTTCCTTTAATTAAAATGTGATTAGCTAACATGTAATATAGATTATATGAAGCTCCTTTTAATGAAATCCTATTGACTTTCGTTACTATATATATCAAATATATATAGATTAAAATTCAAGAATTAACCGGGCCACAAAAAAAAAAAAATATCCTGTTCAGGATTCATGAATAACAAAAGGTTTTTTTTTTTTTTTTTTTTTTTTTAATTTTATACAATAAAATTATGCCCAATTAAATTGTTCTAAACACATATCAATACACATATCAAATTAAAACAATTAATAATTAGCATAAAGGTTTGGCTCACGATGCCAATCGTTAGGTTTGTAATATTCATATCTTGTGAATCAAATTGCATAAAAATGCTAAAGCGTGTAAAATCGAGTTTAAAAATTTACAAACCATATACCGGATCACCCTTTATGCACAATTATTAATTAAGCGAAAAAGATGAATAAGAAACATACCCTTGAAGATCCGAAGCTTCCTCAGTGCAATTCACCTCCAATCCTTTTCGCGTTCAACTTGAATCTACCGGGTTTGGTTCCTTCCTTTGATCAACGTTAGCCACCCAAGTGTTTGGCCTCTAGAGGTGATCCACCAAGGAATAATAAGAATTCAAGAAGATGGGGTATTGGCTCAAACCCTAATTTTTCCTATCTGTATAGAAAAAGGGGGTGTACTCTCCAACAAATTGGAATTATGTCGTAGTTTTAAAAGTCAACAACCCTACCACCCATAATAAGACTCCTCTTATTTATAGATGTGGGCAACCCACCTTAACAATTAAGGAATTGGGATTTATTTAATTAATTAAATTCTTTTAATTAATTAAGCTCCCTAATCTTATTAGGGATAATTAATTAAACTCCTTTAACTAATTTTCCTTCCTAATCCAATTAGGAATAAATGAGAGTACTTATATTAAATTAATTCCTAAACTCTTTTAGAAATTAAAATAATAATAATTGTAATAATATTAATAAGACTCCTCTTATTAATTTATATTTAATATTTCTAAAATATTAAATAATAAATATTAAGCTATTTAATTTATTCTATCACCATAGATTAAATTAAATATACATAACATATATTATTACGATTATGCCATTAACTTCTTAAATAATTATTCTTCCTTTTATGGTGTGACCCTTTAGGTTCTCCATATTAAATAGGTTGTGAATAAATTAATTAGAACAATTTAATTTTATTTAAATAAATAAATTAAACAATTAATTTATTTAAATAAATAATATTTATTCTACAATAGGGATAAGCCTCCCTAGCGATCGGCGACTTTCCGGATAATATAGATTTCAACATTAATCATTAAAGAATATTTGAGTAAATAGTTACAAATACAATTCAATCCTTCCACCATACAATGTCCCAATTAAATATAAGACATGGAATTCTTTGTCAAGTCTTATTTTATTTAATTATATGTATTTCGACTCTTAAATGCTCAACTCAAATAATGCAAATTAGAAACTCCTTTCTAATTTCATTACGCCTTTGCCAAGGACTCATTGGGTTGTCATTTATCGAATCACATAGGACATTTCTCTTCTTTTATTAGAAGTGGTAGATTCTTTATTGATCATACATTATCTCCATGTACAACTTATTATACCCAAGCATACCCTTTGATATACCCTAAGGGTCTTAAGGAATAAGTCAAAGTATAACTCATCATACACAAGATACTATGATGATCTCAAGTCAAGGATTACTTGTACTTACTATCACTACTGAGAATTCCTATTGACGGTGCAAGTAAAACTCCATTAGGTATTCCTTAGCGAGCCACGTTCAAATGAACTTATTCTCTAATAAGCACCTACATACTTGCTTTAGTGTCTCCACACAAATGATCATGAGATCAATCATCCTCATCCAATGAGCAAGCAACGTATGTACCAATCTATCCGGATTTACTAATCCCCAATTTAGTAATCCAATGATTGGGAACTATTTTAGTTTTAAGCTTTCTAAGAATTTAGATCTCATTAGAATGATCATCATCATTATTCTAAAAGCATTGCTTAAAACTATGGGTTTATCACATATTATAAAACAGCACCATGTAGATAATTAAAAGCCTTTAATAAATTAATACTTTTTATTAATAAATGAATAAGATTGTTACAAAGTATATGTTTTATCATCAAACATGATTGGCTTGTGTGCATACTACTTGCAGCTATGTCCTGAGTAAGCTGGTGAAGACGAGCATTGCTAGGCAGGTCATGACGATGGAATATTGTATCTGTACCAAACTTCTCCGACGCCGCCACCATAACTCTCTGGAACATTTCGTCATCCAAGCTAGAGCCCATATGAGATCGTTCAACAGGTTCTCTTAGATGTTGGCACTGGCTAGAGCCTATAAAAATAAATATAACATTACTAATAATTTATATTATTTTATAAAGGCTTAAATATGAATTAGTACCCTAAACTATAGGCCATATTCCACTTCGTTGATCCACTGTTCAATTTTGTCAATTAGATGATTGAACTATTAATTTTTCTAATTGCAATAAATTGAGCATGCCATGTCAGAAATTTTTGACGTGGCTATTTGTGTGGGCCATAGGAAGCTGATGTGGCTAAAAAAGATAGTTTTTTAATTATAGATTAAACAAATCTGATATAATGGAGGGTAAAATGGTTTAGCAACAATTCAGAAAAATTAAACATTAATTTAAAATCTTCAAAACAATAACAATCAATCTAAACCTCCACCACATTCGATCTAAAGCAAGCCCCAACTTGGTCAAAAAAAACCCTAGCTCAAGAATTGCAAATCAACGATTCCGGCGAAGAAATATTGAGAATCAATGATTTCGGTCAATCAATGGTTCGACGATGAAGTAAGTATTTGATTTAGCTCTTCTATATTTCTCTGTTGCTACCCCAAATGTAAAAAGTCTACTCAGATCCCCTAAAAAAGTCCCACCATCATCAATCGACTGAAAAGATTTAATGAAAACAAGCGAGCTAGGATTTCAGTTATCCCCCCCCCAAAAAAAAATCCCTCACTGAAAATGGAATTTACTGGTATAGAAGATGAATTGGAGTTGGGCGAGCCTCTTTATTCTATGGGTGAGTCTCCAAGGCGCTATTATGGGTATATAGCTCGAATGAAGATATCTTGGACTAAGAGTAATCCAGGAAGAAGGTTCTTTGGTTGTCCACAATGGAGCAAGGTACTAATACTATAGTAATATACTTTTTGGTTGGCTGAGTTTTCTCTTATTCTCTAAAAACATTAAAAATACACTTGTGTTGGAATTGTATTAATTTTTTATGTTTTGGATTGGTTTTTATCAACCATGCAGAACAAATTGACAAGTAAACTCTGCAACTTCTTTTGTTGGTATGACTAAGAGATTTGTTTGATTATGAGGATTTCCTTGACTTACATTAGAACCAGTTGAAATCTAAAAAGCATTAAACAAAAATAATTAGTGGTGAAGGAGTGTCAATAAAATATGTAATGTATGATTTAATAAAGTAAATATGCTAAACTCAAGAGGAAGTATTTACCCTAGTATGTTGTGCCCCACTTGATATGTAAGACTCCCCACTTGCAGATACATAGATACCAAACCCATTTCTACCTCCACTTCTCCCTCTCCCTCTCCCTCTCCCTCTCCCTGGTGGCCTACCTCTTCATCTTCCTTGACCTTCAGTGCCTGGGGGCCTACCCCTTCCTGTGATGCCCCCAAAACAGGTATACATCACCCATCTTGAGTCACCAAATACATGGTACATAAATCAAATACAACTTCTTTAATACAAAAGTCGTGTAAAATACGACAAAACATAGTTGAGAGTTTAAACAAGAATATTGTCATCTAGACAATATCCACACTCAATGGAGTCCTCATTATAATTATTATCACACTATTTCACAGAATAGTGAGGACTACTAAAGCCACTTATCCTGGACCATCACTCCATTCTCTGACTCGTCCCAGCTATATTCTCATTTCACAAGAGAACAATGAAGAAAAAGGGTGAGCTTAACTAGCCCAAGAAGAAATATTATGACTAAGATAATGCGAGAATAAATTATCCTTAGCCTTCAACAGTATAACAACTTATAGATTACAATAGACAACAAGTTTTAGATCAACAAGCTGCGGTGAAATAAGCAATCCATTAGAAGAGTCAAGTAGAGCATAAAATCTACTATCTTCTATGATTTAAAAGTTTTTCATCAACTTTATCATTTGTGACTTCGACTTAATAAATAAACCATATCATCGATTCTTCCCTGCACTATGGGCCAAGGATATTTATTAAATCATCAATGGTCATGACTATACCGAATAATCCCTGGTCATAATCATACCAAAAACTGTCCATCAATGCACTACAGGCCACTGAGGACTTTCACCACATCATTCGTCACATTACGGTCATGATTATACCGAATCATCCCTGGTCATAATCATACCAAGTCCATCTATACATGTAATCCAAAGATGACTTTAATCACAATATAAGCATGAGGATGATGACAATGACATAATAATTCAATAAAACAAGTTCAAGGATAAATTTTAAAGATTTATAATTTAATTTATCCAGAAATAAATAACGTCCAAATTGTCAATATGATACTGCTTTGTAGAGTAAAATTCAAGAATGCTCGGAAGAATATTTCCATGAAAAGATTTGGATGATATATGAAATATCAAGGATATTCCACTAATTTCATGGAGTATAGAAGCCAAAGCTTTAACCAACCGAGTATAAGAGAATATATGAAGCGCAAATGGATTTTAAGCTTACCATGCGATAATCCACATAGACAGATCATTTCCACAATTTAATAAGGAATGAATACGAAGGATCATTCTCCATGCTTGCGGTAATCCACATAGACAGGTTATTCCAACAAAATAATAAAGAATGGAATAATAGAAGAATTCACCATGCATGCGGTAGTCCGCGTAGATAAATTATTCCAACAGAATAATAAAGAATGTAATAACAACAGAATTCACCAGGCATGCGATAGATCGCACAGACAGGTTATTTTAACAGAATAATAAAGAATGGAACCAGGTCATGCATAATCCGCACAGACAGGATATTTCAACAGAATAATAAAGAACTGAACCAGGTCATGCATAATCTGCACAGACAGGATATTCCAATAGAATAATAAAGAATGGAATAACAAAAGAATTCACCAAGCATGCGATAGACCGCACAGATAGGTTATTCCAACAGAATAATAAAGAATGGAATAACAAAAGAATTTCACCATGTATGCGGTACTTCGCATAGACATGTTATTCCAACATAATAATAAAGAATGGAATAACAACCCTTACAAGTATTGAAAGAAAATAACTCCCTTCATGAATACGAAAGAATAATACCCCTTACCTTAGAAAAACTGGATACTGGAATAGTGAGGTAGCAGACATCTCTTCTTCCCTCTCTCTATAATTTCTCTCTATAATAATTGCTCTATAGCTTTTGTGAATTAGTGAGAAGTAAAGTAAGAATGAGCTTCTATTTATAGGAAAATATAGTTTCGATAATTGCACGTTTTGGGGCTCAAAATATTACAGTATAATACCTTTCTCTTTTTCTTCATTTTTAATTTAGTCCTGCAAGTATTATCAAACTTGCACCACCTCCCCTAATAGTAAATCATGTGAATCAATAGTAAATCATGTGAATCAGTAGTTCTAGACATGTGAAAATACGAATTACAGTATAGTACCTCCATCTATACCTCCATTTTTAACTTAGTCATGCAAGTATTATCAATCTTGCACCAACTCCCCTAATAGTAAATGAATGTGAATCAATAGTACATACATTTGAACAAATAGTTATAATCATGTGAATCAATAGCAATTAATTGCTCATTTATACGGTTAATTACCCGATCGGTTAGTATAGCTTCCAAACATCAATTAATATCGAAATAAATGTCGATTTCCACTAACACTAATAATTCCAACACAATGGAACTATCAATTTCATCTTTAATCAACACGAACTTATTCATCATTAATATCATAATTCATAATATTTAACAACTAGGTCATTCCCAGGAAAGAGGGGGCTTTCTGATAAGGATTTCTCCTTATTGGCGCACAATTAGATGACCAAACCTCTCTTTGACAGAACTTCTAGACATTGTCAATATTGCAAATAATAATATGAATAACTTTGCCGTCTCAATTATTGATTTAATAATATAATATATTATACAGATGATACTGTGACAATAATTGAATCAATAATATGAGAGATATTATGTAGCAATTACTGTAGTAATAATTGAGTATAACTGAGTGACTTCTCACGTAAGCATCAATAACCAATACCGTGTAGTGCTCTTATGCAACCATGCGACATCTTTGTACTTTTTTACTAGGGTAGTTCAAGCGGTTTTAACGGTAACACTTTCGTAGTTATTTTTAATACAAGATAATTACATCGTTTTCTTCTTACTACGACAATATTTCTATTATAGGGTCCACTAATGATTGTCTTCAGTCATACGAATATTCCCTGTTAAAATGAATATTCCCCGACCAATCGAATATTATATAACCACTTGCTTAGTTTGCAAAATTTGTAAATATGACCCACAACTATAACATTATATCAAATCCACACCATAATATTCAAAAAAAAATATTTCAAAAAATTTAAATCTTTATTCATAAAATCTGGGGTCTCACACTTCCTCTTCCTTTTCCTCTTCCTCTTCCACCTACTGCAGCTGTAACATCTTCACCTTTCTCTGCACTACTTGATGCTCCTTTACCTGATCCACCTTCTGCAGTTGTAAGAATTAAATTGCCAAATGTTAGTTTCTTTGCAAATCAAGTAAAAAAAAATTTGTCTCTTGACTGTTAATTGTAGTTACCTTTTTCCTTTTGAAGCCTTTGAACTGGTGTGTTCTTGCAAGTTCTTATGTTATGACCAATCTGATTGCACCTCCATCATATCATCAATATTCTTTTTTTTATAATCTTCCACTTGCACCTAACTTACGTTCCTCATGTGGATCTTTAATCCTTTATTTTTTTGGCCTTTCAGGAAGTGCTTTAAGTTTTGGGGATAATAAATTCTTTTTACCTGAAGGTTCCCACAGATGTGGTCCATTTATTCCTTTCAATGGAAACTGGTAAGATGCTAAGTAAGTATCTCTCTTAAGCATTAGAGAGACATATTCCTCTGGTTCATCCCTTTGCTTATAAATGGCAGAATTGTATGTCTACAAGGGATACCATCAAGATCTCAAGCTTTGCAAGCACAAGTCTTGTTCACCAAACTTACTGTCCTACCTTTAAGTCCACCATCCCTTTTCCTTTCATACCCCTCAAAACCATCCCACTTAGCTTCATACAAGAAACTATCATTCTTTGCATCCTCTAATTTTTCCCTAATTTTAGGAGGCAGTACATCATCACTTCTCAACATCATTGTCTTGTTTCTTACTAATCTCTCCATAATATGCTCTCTCATATCCTCAAGCATCTCAATTATAGGCTTTTATCTTGCAGCAACTATCCAACCATTGAATGTTCCTGACAAGTTGTTGGTGGTGATATCACACTTGCACATGTCACTAAAGAAAGCTTTGCACTACTGTTTTGCATCTTGTTTTGACAACTGCTCATGTGCCTTTAGACTTAATTTTTTCAATTCTTCCATTTCATCCATGTAATGCTTCCTAGTAGCACTCTTAGCTATTTTCCAGAATACAGTCTTCAACTCAAATCATTTGTTTTTTTCGTCCAGTTTGCGTAGATGTGTCTAGCACAACATCTATGTTCATCTTGAGGTATAATTGTCTTGATTTCATTATCCAAACCCTACATAGAAACATGATTGCATTAGCTATATATAACAAACATTTATAATATAGTAAATGCAAAAAAAATGGCATACCTTTTGTTGGTCTGTTATCACTGTGAGACCATATCCTTTGTAATGACCGTGAATTTTAAACTCTTTATTAATTAAATATGTGATTTGATTTTTAATGAGTTAGTTTTGAGAGTCTATTTAAACCTTATGTAGTTATGTAAATTTATGAAATGATTAAAGGGAGTCACTAATAGTTTATTTAAATTAGTGGACTAACCCTAAGATTTTGATATCAAAGAATTGATAGGATTTTAATAATTAAATATTCAATTTATTTGAATATAGTGACAGGATTTGAACATATTGATTCATTTCAATTATGGGTATATCACCACTATAGAAGTTAAATTATATCATATAAAACTTGTGTGGTGATAAAAATTTAGAACCGGCTTGAAGCTAAACCATTTTGGCACTTTGCCGGACCCGTATGATTGAGCCCTCCCAAAGAATACAAAATGGCGTAAATAACATGATGTCAATCTGAAAGAAATTAGTTTTCTACTGTAGAAATGAAATGGAACATTAATGTAAGGTGTGACATAAATAAAATCATATGATAAGAATACATTCTAATGATATAAAGTATCAAGTGGTACAACAAAATCATAAAGGATTTTAATACAAAAATAATTAAATATATGTGTATTCTAGAAATTGAGAAGAGAAATTATGTGTGTACACTGGATAGATAATATTAAATAATGTGATAATATGGTTATGTGAGTAGTAAAATATAATTATGGAGATACCCGAACAATAATACCTAACTGTGTTATTTTAATTGCGTGTATTTAATGTACATGGATTATATGATGTGAGTACCTAAATATAATCCCTAAATTTCTTAATATGGTAATAATTATACATTAAAATTACATTTTGGGAATTATAGTAACCAAACCAAGCTTATTGCTGAGAATTGCTCTTGTTCTAAATCGAGTGACACAATAATACAAAAACAGTGTGCTACTTCTCCATTGCGTAAAACTCAGAAAACCAAAAAGGCTAGATGTGTAGTGATGATGGCTAGGAAATTGGTGGTTGGCCAACTCTTGGTTAACCATTGTTTCCTTCCAATACACCATGGATTCCAACTTCCATGTAAACCCAAAATCCAGTTCATCCTTTCTCTATAAAAGGACAATTGCATTTTTATTTCCCGTTACTGAGAAATTTGTCTGCCAAATTCTAAGTTTGAGAGTTCTAAGTTTCTGAGCAATTGAAGGAGTATAATCAGTGTGTTGGAGAATTCAATTAGGCTTCAAAAGGTATAAAAGTCCTAACTTGTCTTCTTAGTTGGGTTTGTCAAATTCTTAGGAATTACTTGAAATTCTCTATTAATCAAGGTGAATTAGCATGCCATAATGTGTTTATGAAGTATGTTTTACATGTATGAACTCTTAAATGATGGATTGGAACATGTTTAAACTAAAAAGAATCAAAGTAGAATAAGACTCTATAAAAGTGCAGTCATTTTTTTCTTCTGTGTAGAACGCAGTAATTGCGCCCCTATTTGTACTAGGGTGCGGCAGCATAGCAGATGTGTGTATATCGTAAATCGATTTCGGATTACATTGTGTTATATTGTTGCTGATATGGTATTATGAATTATGTATACATGAAAAATAGGTATAACATATGTTATAGAGCTTCCTTATGAGTTATGACGTGACTAACATGATTCTAGTAGGAAATTGTAGAAAATTTAAAGTTTTGAAAACAAACCTTGTGGAAACTTATGTTTTACAAATTCTGAACTTAGGAGACCACATATATGACTGATTTGGAAACTAAATAAGCATGATATATGATTCATAGTTATTATATTCGTGATCAACTTGATAAGTTTGGTGTTAGAAATTATTTTAAAAGAAAAGCTTAGTATAATAAGCTAATGGACATGAATGCTACAAGATATAACTTCTGATCTTGAAAAAAGGTTATCATAACTTAGTTACTTATGATAAAAGATTTAGATTTGTCTTTTATGTGTTGGATTGCATCATTCATGCTAAAAACGATTTCAAAGGCAACCTTGAACATGTTTTCAAACTTAAGTTGCATAATATATGAGTACGTAGATGTTAAAGATTTAAGATGTCATGTTATGTCTATAATATCCCTAGACATGATACATATGTACTGAGCATGATAATAACTAAACCAAACATGAGTTTAAAACATGATTCGAGGCGTTAAATAGTGATAGTGTAAGCATGTGTATAAACAGATTTTGTAAACACTCTATTATGTGGACATATAGCCAAGTTATAGAACATGGTAATTGCATGATCTTGTTATGTTCTAAATGACATGTAAATTATAAGCTAAAACTTACAAAGGTAAACTCAAGTATGGTCATGTGCTATGTGAGAACCTCTAGCTTGTATGTATGTTAATGTATAAGTGTAGGGGTATGTTAGAGTTAGATTGAAATCAGGAGAGCAAAGCCCAACCTTGGTGCGGCGAGGATAAGCAGCAATTAACTTGCTGTTCCTAAGCCTAGACCGAGGCGTAGTCATGCCATCCTCTTGATCTTGTCAAAGTTTCTATTTTTGATCTGAAGTTCAAGGCAAGCTTATATGATTACTTTACCTTGTAATGTATGACCAATATGCTATGTAAAGTGTTAAGAATCATGCTATGTGATGACTTGATTCTTGTAAGTGTAGACTCATATTAGTTTACACATACTAATTGAAATGACCGACTTGTTAACGTTAGGTCGTTTCAATGTAAGTTAATTAAAGCTAGAATTAAATTGTAGTTGAGCAAGCAGGCAAGTTCCCTAACCTTACTCAAATTTATATTGATCAAGTCTCTGAACTTCACTTTTTGGTTGTGCAAGTTCCTTAATTCTTACTCTTTTACTCGAGCAAGTATCCGAACACTAATTTTATTGTGTTGCAAGTTTCCTAACTTACACAACTTTAGATTGTGTGCAAGTTTCCTATCCCTCTCATATTGTATTGAGCAGGTTATTGTTGAAAGGAAAGTTATTCATTTAATCTTGAACTTTATTTCCAAGCATGCTATTAAGTGGTTTAATTATTTTACAATTATTCCACATCGATATTATTGATATTCGCACTTAGTGCACTTGAGTTCGTACAGTCTTAGACTTGTACATCATTTAAAGTTCTATAATTCTTGAACTATGTTAGATAGAGTCTGAACCTTTGTTCGATCAGACTAGTGTATGAAGTGTTATAAAAGCTATCCAAACCAATTGATGGTAAGGATTCTTAGACTGAAAGAACACCCTTTTTGTGATAGGGGAGTACCCCAGGTATCTAAAATAAGATACAAAGAGCAGATTTAAATGTTATGCATTTACATGGTGTACGCGAGGCTGATCCCCTCAAGTACTTATTCTGTAGTCAGTAACCAAAGGGTCAATCAGCTATTGATTCCATTGGAGTTTTATAGTTCAAAGTCTACTTGACTATCAGTTATTCATAAAATAAATCATTATCTTTGCTTCCAATATTCATATTGTTGAATCCTTCAGATATTCATATTGTTGAATTCATTGTCAGATATGTTCCCTTCATCATGATATATCCTTATTGTTGTATTTAAACTTGCTAAGCAAACTTGTT
This sequence comes from Panax quinquefolius, assembly GCA_020205615.1. Classification (NCBI taxonomy): domain Eukaryota; kingdom Viridiplantae; phylum Streptophyta; class Magnoliopsida; order Apiales; family Araliaceae; genus Panax; species Panax quinquefolius. The sequence continues at coordinate 60,202,684 of CM035154.1, read as the reverse complement.
ACTCATCCTTGCTATATCATGAATTATATTACAGCTAAGCCCGAGACCTCAGGAAAGGACAAGGGAAAAGGAAAAATGTAGAATAGTTGCGAGGTTCAGACTTTATTTTATGCCTAGTTTAAATTACTGTTATGTAATATGAACCCTAATGACTATTTTAGGGTATGTTTGTAAGATTGTATTAAGGTTATCGAATCTTGGGACTAGTAACACCTTTTGAATGAACGACGTACGTTTATTATATTCTGCATTTTAGTTATCGTATGTTGTTTAGAGGTGGATGTTGTTTGTTATCGTGATGACCGGACTGGGGTCAGAGGACTCAGATTCGGGGGTATCACAGGTTGGTATCAAAGTCATAGGTTATAAATGTTAGGAATGTGAAACCTAGGTTATAACCTTAGTAAAAAACTCAAGTAGAGTTTGTAAGTGATGGGTGGAGGAAATCCATCGAGTTTTATTATGATACTGAAGTTGTTTATTTAAATAAAAAATGATTGATAGACGTCTTTAACTTCTTAATGCTAACATGAATAGCATATCACATAAAGCCTAATAGTTTTCTTCCTTTCCTCAGATCATGCCGCCTAGAAGACTACCGCAAAACTAGAGGGAGAAAGTGTGACGCCCTCAAAATAGGTATACATCACCCATCTTGGGTCGCCAGAAAATACACTACTGATAACTTCATTTAAATAACTGTCGTGCAAAATACGACGACACATATACTCTGAGTTTCAATACAAATATTATAGCGTATATAATATGACAATATTCATACTCAAATTATTACAATGCCATATAAAGTACATCATCAAATATTTCAAGTCTCGAAAGGAATACGAGAAGATTTTTGTCCTTCTCATTCTAATGGAGTGCACTTTTGACGCTTCCAAATTCTGATTCGCCTCACCCTATTGTTGTTCACCAAAATTAAATATTAAATGATGTATAAAACATGTCACACACATTTTAAGTTCTCAGTACAATTATTATGCCACACCGTTTCATAATTTGATTAGGCTTGTGACTAATCCGTATCACCACTTTATACCCACGTTATCTTTGCTAGTCCCAGCTACACTTTTATTACCTAAAAGGGGTGGTGAAGTAAAAGGGTGAGCACAAATAGCCCAGTAAAGAATATCATGACTTAAGATAATAAAATTATCAAAAGAATTCAGATATTTAGAACATATGGTAGAAGATAAAAGTTTTCAACCATAATAGCAGCGGAATCAACAATCCATTAGAAGAGTCAAGTAGAACATAATGTCTATTATTTCCTCTAGATTAAAAGTCCATTGTTAATATTTCATTCCTGTACTACTCATCAACAGTTCTTTGTTATGCCCAAGACAAAAATAACTCTCATCACCTGAACCACCACAGATTATAATTAAATTCACAATTCATATTTATAATCAGATAAATCAACAGTCCATCTTTGCAATACAAGCCTAAGACATACAACTGTAAAATCAATAACGCCAAGACTCAGCTTAATAGTATCACAACCACAAATTATCCATGCACTACGGGCCAAGGATATTCGTGTTTTCAATTACCGTCATAATTATACCGAATAATTCATGGTCATAATCATACCAAGTCCATCTATGAACTATGGGCCAAAGATGACTTTTACCACATCATTTATAACATTACAGTCATGATTATACCGAATAATTCCTAGTCATAATCATACGAAGTCCATCTATGCACTACGGGCCAAAGATGACTTTCATCACAATATAAGCATGAGGATGATGACAATGATATATATAATGAATAAACATAAATAATCAGAATAATAAGATAACATAGATCTTAGTGATTTTTAACTTAATTATCCAGAGTCCAAATTACTAACATAATGTTAGATGAAGCACAAACTATTAAGGATATTCTAATCCTTTCAGGACTTTTCACCATTTAATGATAAACTGAATAAATGAATAATAATAATATGGAGTATGAAAGAAATTGTTATTCCTTTTACCATAAAAATGATACCCTCTTACCACAATAATGATATCCCTTACCTTAGCATGTGACTTGATTATGCTTTCTGTGAAATTGATCAACTTAAACAATGCTTGCATTCCTTATCTACACTTGGAGTAACATTATACTCAATAGAAATACTCACAATATTATACTCACAATATTAAAGTAAAAGAATTCTATATTTTTAGTGTAGTGATGGTGTGTCCTTAGTTACTCAACCGAGTAACCTATTTATACTGAAAATTTAGTAAACAAATAGCACACCCGCTTTGAAAAAATAACCAAATGAGGTATATAATAATGGTAGTGGAATTTATGGTCCCACAGAGAAAAGCAACTTATACACGTTTTAACAACATTTGTTCAATAATAGAGTTGTGGTCCATACTACTTTTGTAAAAAGAAAATAATTGAGCAAACATCTGTATATCATACTTATCTTTAATCAACACCTTTTATTCATCAATTATTTATACATTTTCAATCTTTCAATAATTATTCACAATTATTAACAAAGACTCACAATACTTCCAACTGGTATAATTATATCATATCAAATAATATGAGTCACTGTTAAATAACTACTTCGACAATTATTGAATGAAATACATGGTAACTTCTTACGTAATTAAGAATCAATACCTTACTATAAACAATTTAAATTCTATTAAAAGTAGGGATCAACACCAAATCATATTTATCTCGAATAACCAACTAATAATTCATTATTCATTCAAGTTGTCTTTATTTATCGCATAAAATCATTATTCATATTCCAAAACTTTAGAAGTGAATAATAAAACTTGAGAAATCTAAAACCTCATATATGACAATCCATTATTATGATATTATCACCATTTTTTACTTTAACAAAAATATTATTTTTGTTTTTATCATAACTCATTCATTACTTGTTCGTTCACATCCTGACACCTCATGAACTTACTAACACCTGTAAAATATTAAAAAAATAGTATTCTGAACTTTCCAAACAATTTTCAGATTATCCAACAATTTTCTATAATTATTTCTATTTATAAAAACTATCATTTAATAGCTTCAAAATAGAAATACTAACTCCACATACATATATATTTAAAAATATCATCAATATTAATCTTACATTATTATAATATTTTTAGCGAATTTATAATTTTTCACCATTCATAGAATTTTACGTGAATTTCCACTATTTTAAACTAACCACAAATAGCTTTAAAATACAATAAATATTTTTGTTATTCAAAAATTTTCCAAAAGCTCATCGAAATTATAAAATAATATTATAAGATTTTTCACCAAGTTTCATAATTTTTCATCATTCATAGAATTCTCTATGAATTACTTCTATTTTCAAACTAACTATAATTAGTTTAAAAATATAAAAATTATACGCTTTTCAATAATTCATCAAAAATTTACAGAAATTCTAAGATGATATTATAAGCATTCTGTAAAAATATCTCAACCCAAATAATTTTTCTGATAATTTAATTATAAATCCCAATATTCAGAAATTTCAATAATTCAAAATAAATATCCTTTTATCAGAAAAATAAGGATCTTATGCCCTTTCCATGTAAAATTTAATTCTCTACAACTTTGTAAAAGAAACTTTTTCCAAATTTTGACTCTAACACAGAGAAATAGTCTTACCGAAAATTCCGCTACAAAATTTCTGGATCAGTGACCTCCTTAAATTCATAACAAATCATACGTTAATTTTTAACGTTTCATAATTTGTGTACATGTACTCAACTTATATATGTATAACATATTCGAAAATCACAACGATCCAACGGTCGGATTAAAAATTATAACTCACGCAATAAGGCTTAAGAATGTTTGAGTGATTCAAATTTCTCCAGTTAGCTTACTTCCAGGGATTTCTTTTGATATATGGCTCATCTCCTAACTCATTATACACAAAGAGTTATGGATTTTACAAAATCAAGTAGTAAACTAATTTTTTTGAAAATTTCCAGATTTTGGTTTTCATTTGATTTCTTAATTTCTCTTGTTTGATCCTTGTTTATACAAGTTTAAATCATCTAAAACAAATATAAACAAAATCTCTTCATATAAAATTTATGAAAACTTAAATCTGAAAATAAATTAAGAAATTTTAAAATTACATTTTCAACAAAATCTTTTTCTTTCCTTCTTCTTTCTTTCTTCTTCTTCTTCTTCTTCTTCTTCTTCTTCTTCTTCTTCTTCTTCTTCTTCTCTCTCTCTCTCTCTCTCTCTCTCTCTCTCTCTCTCTCTCTCTCTTATTCTACTGATAATTTTGGCTACAGGAGGGAGTATGAGGATGATTCATTTTTCTTTCTTTTTAGTTCCCTCTTTTCCTTCCTATCTCCCTCTTTTTCTTCTTCTTTTTATTTCTTTTCTTCCACATGCCTTTGTCTCTCACTTCCTTATTCTACCCGTGACTCTTTTCTTTCTCCTTCCATTTCCTTTTCCTCCTCTTTTTCTTCCTTTCTTTTTCTTTCTCTTTCCCCACATGTTCCCCTTCTTCTCTCCCATAATTTCTATAATCAGATTCTTAGCCGCCCATATGGCTAAAATTATTTCCTTTATTTGCTCATTTATCCGATTAATTGCTCATTTGACCATTTATAAATTTAACATTTTATAATTTTAAAAATAATAATCATAAATTAAATTAGACTTTTATTTTATAAAAGTCGGGGTTTTACAGGAAGGATCCGTTAACAATAGTGGAGGGGAAAATGTTGATCCAATGCAGAACTTCGTTAACCTGTTAACTGAGGCAATGCAAAACAGACCCCCACCGGTGACCAGGCGACGACAATGACACTTGGCTAGCTTTAAGGACTTTAAATTAGTAGGACAACCGTAGTTTCGGGGAACCTTGGATCCAATTGAAGCCCAGACATGGATAGAAGAAATGGAGAAGGTATTTGAGGTCGCACGAGTGGTCGAAGCATAGAAGACGAGTTTTGCCACTTTCATGATGAAGGGCGAAGCTAACTATTGGTGGAAAGCCAATAAGGGATGAGCAGACAAAGGAGTTATTCCTTGGGACAGATTTAAGGAGTTATTCTTCGAGAATTACTTCTCGGAGAATATGCAACAGGACATAGAAGTTAAGTTTCTGGAACTGAAGCAAGGTAGTATGTCTGTCGCAGAGTACGCGACAATTTAACGAGTTGGCCCGATTCGCTTCACATCAGGTTGACACGGAGGCCAGGAAGGCAAGGAGGTTCGAATTAGGATTTAAACCATGGGTGCAGAAAGCAGTGGCTGTATTAAAGATTAAGACTTACTCTGATCTATTGGAAAGAGCTATCATTGAAAAAGGAGGCAATGAATCCATCGCTATATTTAAACAAGAAAAGAAGATCGCTTAGGAAGGACAGAAAGGGGGAAGCATCGGAGGCAGCAACTGATAAGTAGGTTTTATACCTACTTATCCGATATCTGTTACTTGAATTAGTTGCTTATATTCATTTTTTTAGTTACTTTTCATACATTTTATGTTATTTTGTAGGCTATGACATGACATTGGCATGAAGAAGCAAGGGAAAGCAATTCGGACATCTTTTGGACTAAAATACGCAAGCAAGTGCAAGAAGAGAATATTGAAGGACATTTAACACAAGGTTGGATGCATGTTCTTGGCTTGGAACTTGGATTTTATGGTAGCTCTACTTCTTAGCTTTCTGGAACATCTTGAATCATCCCAATCGGAGCTCGGATGCGAGAGTTATGGTTTTTTTTATCAACGAAGATCAAAGCTAAGAGTTGTCATGTTTGCCATTTACATAGCATCTACTTCAAGCCCGATTTCCGCCTTAATTCAATCCGAATCTGTCAATCCTCAAAGAATAAAAGTTATAGATTTCGTCGTTATCTTCGATTTGATAGGTGGCAGGTCCCGTAACTCCAAGGGGATCAAAAGTTAAGCCTGTTTTACCAAAGGACGTTGCAGCGTGAAACAACAGTAGCGCGGACCGCCTTCGCCTAGCTTGAGCCGCTAGGCCAATGAGAATGTCGGACCACATGAACGGGCGCGCCCGAAATAGCCTAAGACAGTATTTGGCGTGCTAAGCGTGCGGGAATAGAGTGAAATTGGGTTATTTTATGTCTAATTTGAGCTAGAATATGATTCTTAGTTGCTTAACTTGTTAGGGTGTCCATTAGAACTCTAAATACTTGAGTTTTACTTGGATTGGGAGGCTAGTTCTAAGAGTCTATAAAATCCCTCTTGGGATAGATTTCTAGAATCTAATTCTATACTTTCTTTCTTAAATTAGGAACCCTAGATTAGATTAGAATTGAAGATTGAAGCTATTGATTATCATTGGAGAATCAGATTGGAAGCAAGAGAATGCAGATTTGTTTATCTCAATTCTAATTTCTTTTCTTATTTATTTGTATTCTTTTTAATGCTTAATCAATTGTGGATGATGGAATCTAGTTTATTTATGAATTAAACTCTATTTTGAGATTACTATGGATCTTATTGTGTAGTTTACTTTGATATGCTTCTTTGTTAGTCTTATTAGCTATATGTGGATTGTCTATTATGATTTGTAATGAATTGCTTAATTGCCTAGCTAACAATTACCGTGATAATCTATATAAACTCGAGAGATGAAGTATAGATTTAGATCTGATCATGATAGCATGTGTTTGTGATTTCTGCATAGATGGAATTCATGATTTGTGTTTAGGATAGAGATATGCCTTTACGCCATATGTAGTCTAATAAGAAGTTGAACTTAAACCCTTTTTAATTGTAATTCACATAGAGATATAGTGGGTTAGTTAATTAGGGTGTTCAAATTGATTCTATCATCTGTGGATTTGATTTGATATGTGTGTGTTGCATTGAGAGATGGTCATATTTTACTTTCGTGTTCTTGATTAACAATCCAGTATAAATAATTTGGCTTAACAGGAAGTGTGTTGATTTAAATGTAACAATAAGTGAAATTGTAATCTCAAGTCTTCAATATCTTGTTTCATTCTTGGGATAGTTAGTAATTGTTTATTTAATTATTTTAAATTAAATTATTAAATCATTTGTTTAAATAAGATTAAATTGGTCATGAGTTAGTACTTGGTGATTTTTATTAAATAATTCTCCGTGGGAATGATACTCTACTTTCACTTTATTACTTGTTGACCACGTATACTTGCGTGTTGTGCGTAATTAAATTTTACCCAACAAGTTTTTGGCGCCGTTGCCGGGGAATTAGTTTAAATTTTTTTTTTCGATATTAGCTTCAATCAAATTAGTCTTAATTTAAACATTTTTATTTTTATTTTTAATTCTCTTCCTATATTTCTCTCTTTTCAGGTACCATGGATGACTTTGCGTATCAATGGCCATACACAAACATGACTCAACCAAGGGAAGCGAGGATTGATGGTCTCAATGCATTTTACGCATTATCGGTATGACTTGAGATACTTTTCGATGAAGTTGGACGTTGTTGCGACCCAACGTAATCGAAGGATAGCGATTACTTGCAATTATTGTCTTTGGTAATCATCAAAGTCATTGATGCAGATTAGTTTTGGTAGGGACAACATGGTGGTGCATACCTCAACGATTATACATATGCTAATTATCATCAAGTTTAGGGTTATCACCCGGATTCGTCATGGAGCTATACTTATGAAAACCAATACTACGCTCCAAATCCAACATACATGCCGGAATTCTCATATCAACCTCCATTAAAAGAAGAAAAGTCAAAGTTGGAGGAATTACTGTTAAAGGTCATAGCAAACCAAGAGGAGATGATGATGAGTCAAGAAATATCGAGCCACAATTTTCAGCACCATATGGAACAACTCATCTCCAATACAACTCATGCTCCTCAATATATGTATTCTAGAGCTGAGACAGATAATTCAAGGTTGGAGGAATTGTGGTCCAAGTTCGTAGCATCAAATGAGGAGTGGAGGATTAATCAAGAGCGGTCAATTCAGAATCAAGAGATTAATTCAAAATCTGCGAGGATCGAGATAGAGCAAATGACCAAAACCGTAAGCAACCTTCCTCCAAGAACACTTGACTTTATGACATGGATGATGAAATTCTTTGAAGTGCGAGCCAAATCTACAATTGGATGAGCCACAAGATATCGGAAGTGTGGAGACAATTGGGGATAATGAAATAGAGGTCGACGAAGATCTAAATGGGTCTCCACCAAAGATCAACGAGTCAGTCAGATTTGCAAAATCATGCCCACTTGGTAGTCATGTCGTTGGCGAAGCTCTTGATGACATAAGAGCGAATACAATTTTGAATCCATGGTGGGACAAGAAAGAGAAGATAGATGAAGAGCCCATTGTGTTTGCCACACTTCCATGCCCAAATATGATCACAAACACAATGGAGATAGCACTTATTTATTTTCCCTTCTTCATGGAGATTATCTGAAAGTCGAGCATGCTAGATGACTTTAATGCTATGGCCATCGCATGGGAACCTTCCAAAGGATTATTTGCTACTGATGGATGGAGGATTCCTCAATTTTTGAAGAGGAATTGGATAGCGTTGACCAGACAAAGTCTGGCTGAAAGACTATAAATCAAGCGCTTATTGGGAGGCAACCCAAGTTTAATTTTTATTTTTAGTTTTTTTTTCTTTTTTAGGTTTCATATTAGTTGATAGAATTTTTTCATTTTTTTTAGGATTTAATAAGCTTGCTTCTATCATATTCACAAAGTTAGTCGGGTCCAACTCAAGTGTGATGCGGATTCATTTCAATGTGCTTAACCTATTCTTCAAACTTGCAGACAAGGAGATAAAGCGCTATATGTCGGGAAGTCCTCTCTTTAATTTTTCCTATCTTAGCCATTGAGGACAATGTCTATTTTAAGTTTGGGGTATTTATCATGTTTAGTATTTACTTGGGCAATGTTTTGATGGAATTTGATTTTGTGATGATAAGTGGGTGGTTGATATTGTTAACTCTTGGAGAATTGATGAGCATGCTTATACATATTTTAACTAGTTAGTTGGGTTTCACATTACTTGCGAAATTTTGAAAATTTTTACACATATCCATTTGTTTAGCGGTTGGGATTAAAATTTTTTGGCTAATTTCTTATGAAAGATACCATTGCAACTTGAGATATCTTATTTGAGCATCATTGAAGTGAAAATTAGGCACCCACATAAGTTTGGGGAAATCTTGGGGTATTTATGAAAAAATATTATTGGAACCTTCAAGAGTTGAATAATTGAATCTTGTGGTGGGTCGAGATGGAGCGTAACATGCACTCCCCATAAACACGAGTACGAGATGGGCGTAAAACGCACTCGTTCGATGAAAAGTGGAAAGCAGAGATGGGCGTAAAAGCGCACTCGTTCAATGAAAAGTGGAAAGTGAGATGGGCGTAAAACGCACTCATTAAATAGAAAAAGAAAATATGTATGTTTGAAATACTTGGGAAGGGTTCTTACGTGCTTAAAAGTTTAAATATCCAGTTGATCCTAAAGAAAAATTTGTGTTATGTCTATATTAGCGGTGATTGATGTGATAAGAAGTTTTGAAAGTCGTTTTTGAAAATCTTTTATGAGTATTAGTTGATTTAATCTAAATCATGACTGGATTGAACATGTGGATGCAGATTTAATCTAAATCATGACTGGATTGAACATGTGGATGAAAATCTTTTATGAGTATTGGAAGCAATAGAATGCAGATTTGTTTATCTCAATTCTAATTTCTTTTCTTATTTATTTATATTCTTTTTAATGCTTAATTAATTGTGGATGATGGATTCTAGTTTATTTATGAATTAAACTCTATTTTGAGATTACTATGGTTCTTATTGTGTAGTTTACTTTGATATGCTTCTTTGTTAGTCTTATTAGCTATATTTGGATTGTCTATTATGATTTGTAATGAATTTTTTAATTGCCTAGCTAACAATTACCGTGATAATCTATATGAACTCGAGAGATGAAGTATAAATTAAGATCTGATCATGATAACATGTGTTTGTGATTTCTGCATAGATGGAATTCATGATTTGTGTTTAGGATAGAGATATGCCTTTACGCCATATGTAGTCTAATAAGAAGTTGAACTAAAACCCTTTTTAATTGTAATTCACATAGAGATATAGTGGGTTAGTTAATTAGGGTGTTCAAATTGAATCTATCATCTGTGGATTTGATTTGATATGAGTGTGGTGCATTGAGAGATGGCCATATTTTACTTTCGTGTTCTTGATTAACAATCCAGTATAAATAATTTTGCTTAACAGGAAGTGTGTTGATTTAAATGTAACAATAAGTGAAATTGTAATCTCAAGTCTTCAATATCTTGTTTCACTCTAGGTATAGTTAGTAATTGTTTATTTAATTATTTTAATTTAAATTATTAAATCATTTGTTTAAATAAGATTAAATTGGTCATGGGTTAGTACTTGGTGATTTTATTAAATAATTCTCGTGGGAACGATACTACTTTCGGTTTATTACTTGTTAACCACGTATACTTGTATGTCAATGCGTAATTAGATTTTACCCAACAAGTTTTTTGGCGTGAATTCTTGCGTGAATTAGTTTAATACATTTTTCCAATATTAGCTTCAATCAAATTAGTCTTAATTTAAACATTTTATTTTATTTTAATTCTCTTCCTATATTTCTCTCTTTTCGGTACCATGGATGACTTTTGCGTATCAATGGCCATACACAAATATGACTCGACCAAGGAAGCGGGGATTGATGGTCTCAATGCATTTTACGCATTATCGCCAAGACTTGAGATACTTTAAACGAAAGTTGGACGTTATTGCGCCCAACATAATCGAAGGATAGCGATTACTTGCAATTATTGTCTTTGGTAATCATCCGAGTCATCGATGCTGCCAGATTAGTTTTGGTAGGGACAACATGGTGGTGCATACCTCAATGATTATACATATGCTAATTATCATCAAGTTTGGGGGTATCACCGGATTAAATCGTGGAGCTATACTTATGAAAACCAATACTACGCTCCAAATCCAACATATATGCCGGAATTCTCATATCAACCTCCATTAAAAGAAGAAAAGTCAAAGTTGGAGGAATTACGGTTAAAGGTCATAGCAAACCAAGAGGAGAGGATGATGAGTCAAGAAATATCGAGCCATAATTTTCAGCACCATATGGAACAACTCATCTCCAATACAACTCATGGTCCTCAATACATGTATTCTAGAGCTGAGATAGATAATTCAAGGTTGGAGGAATTGTGGTCCAAGTTCATAGCATCAAATGAGGAGTGGAGGATTAATCAAGAGCGGTCAATTTAGAATCAAGAGATATCAATTCAAAATCTGCAGGATCGGATAGAGCAAATGACCAAAACCGTAAGCAACCTTCCTCTGAACACTTGGCTTTATGACATGGATGATGAAATTGATGAAGTGCCCGAGCCAAATCTATAATATCAAAAGTGTGGAGACAATTGGGGATAATGAAATAGAGGTCGACGAAGATCTAAATGGGTCTCCACCAAAGATCAACGAGTCAGTCAGATTTGTAAAATCATGCCCACTTGGTAGTCATGTCGTTGGCGAAGCTCTTGATGACATAAGAGCGAATACAATTTTGAATCCATGGTGGGACAAGAAAGAGAAGATAGATGAAGAGCCCATTGTGTTTGCCACACTTCCATGCCCAAATATGATCACAAACACATTGGAGATAGCACTTAGTTATTTTCCCTTCTTCATGGAGATTATCTGAGGAAGTCAGAGCATGCTAGATGACTTTAATGCTATGGCCATCGCTTGTGGGAACCTTCCAAAGGATTATTTGCTACTGATGGATGAAGGATTCCTCAATTTTCGAAGAGGAATTGGATAGCGTTGACCAGACAAAGTCTGGCTGAAAGACTATAAATCAAGCGCTTATTGGGAGGCATCCCAAGTTTAATTTTATTTTTTTTTTTTTTTTTAGGTTTCATATTAGTTGATAGAATTTTTTCATTTTTTAAGGATTTAATAAGCTTGCTTCTATCATATTCACGGAGTTAGTCAAGTCAACTCAAGTGTGATGCTAGATTCATTCCAATGTGCTTAACCTATTCTTCAAACTTCGCAGAGACGAGGAGATAAAGCGCTATATGTCGTGGAAGTCATCTCTTTTAATTTTTCCTATCTTAGCCATTGAGGACAATGTACATTTTATGTTTGGGGATATTTATCATGTTTAGTATTTACTTGGGCAATGTTTTGATGGAATTTGATTTTGGCCAATGATAAGTGGGTGGTTGATATTGTTAACTCTTGGAGAATTGATGAGCATACTTAGTCTATATTTTAACTAGTTAGTTGGGTTTCACATTACTTGCGAAATTTTTGAAATTTTTTACACATATCCATTTGTTTAGCCAGTTGGGATTGAATTTTTTTTGCTAATTTCTTATGAAAGATACCATTGCAACTTGAGATATCTTATTTGAGCATCATTCAAAGTGAAAATTAGGCACTCACATAAGTTTGGGGAAAATCTTGGGGTATTTATGAAAAAAAATTATTGGAACCTTCCCGTGTTGAATAATTGAATCTTGTGGTGAGTCGAGATGGAGCGTAACACGCACTCCCCATAAACAAAGGCACGAGATGGAGCATAAAACGCACTTGTTCGATGAAAAGTGGAAACCGAGATGGAGCGTAAAACGCACTCGTTCAATGAAAAAGTGGAAAGTGAGATGGAGCGTAAAACGCACTCACTAAATAGAAAAAAGAAAATATGTATGTTTGAAATACTTGGGAAGGGTTCTTACGTGCTTAAAAGTTTAAATATCCAGTTGATCCTCAAGAAAAATTTGTGTTATGTCAATATTAGCGGTGATTGATGTGATAAGAAGTTTTGAAAGTCGTTTTTGAAAATCTTTTATGAGTATTGGTTGATTTAATCTATATCATAACTGGATTGAACATGTGGATGCATACACGCACTTAAAGGATCAAGAGTAGATGTGAGTCTAATGACAGTTGTTGAAATTTTAGACATGACATTGTTTTGAAATTTTCTACGGGTTATTATCTGTTGTAACCTTTGAGGCCATTGATCGAATTCATATTGATTCATTGTTTGGGTGGATCATTGCTAGAGGATGAATATGTCTAATTTGTACTTTTGCTTGAGGACAAACAAATGTTTAAGTTTGGGGGTATTTGATAAGTAGGTTTTATACATACTTATCCGGTATCTGTTACTTGAATTAGTTGCTTATATTCATGTTTTTAGTTACTTTTCATACATTTTATGTTATTTTGTAGGCTATGACATGACATTGGCATGAAGAAGCAAGGGAAAGCAATTCGGACATCTTTTGGACTAAAATACGCAAGCAAGTGCAAGAAAGGAATATTGAAGGACTTTTAACACCAAGTTGGATGTATGTTCTTGGCTTGGAAAATTGGATTTTATGGTAGCTCTACTTCTTAGCTTTCCAAAACATCTTGAATCATCCCAATCGGAGCTCGGATGCGAGAGTTATGGTTTTTTTTATCAACGAAGATCAAAGTTAAGAGTTGTCATGTTTGCCATTTACACAGCATCTACTTCAAGCCCGATTTACGCCTTGATCCAATCCGAATCTGTCAATCCTCAAAGATTGAAAGTTATAGATCTCGTCGTTATCTTCGATTTGATAGGTGGCAGGCTCCGTAACTCCAAGAGGATCAAAAGTTAAGCCTGTTTTACCAAAGAACGTTGCAGTAGAAAACAGCGTAGCGCGGACCGCGCTATGCCTAGCGCGGAGCGCGCTAGGCCAGCAGAATGTCGGACCACATGGCGAGGGAGCGCCTTGAAATAGCCTAGTTAGAGCATATGTTGAGCATGCTAAGCGTGGGAATAGAGTGAAATTGGGTTATTTGATGTCCAATTTGAGCTAGAATAGAATTCTTAGTTGCTTAACTTGTTAGGGTGTCCATTAGAACTCTAAATACTTGAGTTTTACTTGGATTGGGAGGCTAGTTCTAAGAGTCTATAAAATCCCTCTTGGGATAGATTTCTAGAATCTAATTCTATACTTTCTTTCTTAGATTAGGAACCCTAGATTAGATTAGAATTGAAGATTGAAGCTATTGATTATCATTGGAGAATCAGATTGGAAGCAAGAGAATGCAGATTTGTTTATCTCAATTCTAATTTCTTTTTTCTTATTTATTTGTATTCTTTTTAATGCTTAATCAATTGTGGATGATGGATTCTAGTTTATTTATGAATTAAACTCTATTTTGAGATTACTATGGATCTTATTGTGTAGTTTACTTTGATATACTTCTTTGTTAGTCTTATTAGCTATATTTGGATTGTCTATTATGATTTGTAATGAATTGCTTAGTTGTCTAACTAACAATTACCGTGATAATCTATATGAACTCGAGAGATGAAGTATAGATTTAGATCTGATCATGATAGCATGTGTTTGTGATTTCTGCATAGATGGAATTCATGATTTGTGTTTAGGATAGAGATATGCCTTTATGCCATATGTAGTCTAATAAGAACTTGAACTAAACCCTTTTTAATTGTAATTCACATAGAGATATAGTGGGTTAGTTAATTAGGGTGTTTAAATTGATTCTATCATCTGTGGATTTGATTTGATTTGATATGAGTGTGGTGCATTGAGAGATGGCCATATTTTACTTTCGAGTTCTTGATTAACAATCCAGTATAAATAATTTGGCTTAACAGGAAGTGTGTTGATTTAAATGTAACAATAAGTGAAATTGTAATCTCAAGTCTTCAATATCTTGTTTCATTCTAGGGATAGTTAGTAATTGTTTATTTAATTATTTTAAATTAAATTATTAAATCATTTGTTTAAATAAGATTAAATTAATTAAGTGGGTTAGTACTTGGTGATTTTTATTAAATAATTCTCTGTGGGAACGATACTCTACTTTCACTTTATTACTTGTTGACCACGTATACTTGCGTGTTGTGCGTAATTAGATTTTACCCAACAGCAACCCCAACAAGCATAAATGGACGGAGAGCCAATCCTCTGGGGGTAATAAGTTCGGTGGGGAGGCCAAGAAAAGTATGAAGTGCAACAACTGTGGGAGGAATCACTCAGGGGAGTGCATGAAAGGAAAGATTGTTTGTTATCCTTGCGGACAGCCGGGGCGCATGGCTCCTCAGTGTCTGAATAAGCAGAAGGGAGGATGTTTCTCGTGTGGAGCCACGGACCATCAAATCAAGGACTGCTCGAAGTAAAAGGGCGATGCAGCTAGCGGCAATCGCAACAACAACAACAATGGGCTAAACATTGGAGGGCCAGCCAGTCAAGCCAACAGACTAACGGCACGAACGTTCAACATGACCATACAGGATGCGGTGGAGTCTAAGGACGTGGTGTCAGCTATCATTCCAATCAATGATATAGATGCATACATATTATTTGACTCAGGTGTTACCTGCTCTTTTGTTTTCGAAGAATTTTCTAAATAGCTAGACTTACCCTGTGAGAGATTAGAACACCCTATGAGCGTAGAAGTAGCGAACAAGGAAATTATCCCCATAGAATACATTCATAGGAATTATTATACCGAATTACGAGGATTTAAGCTCAAAGTGGATTTGATACCGATTCGTTTGGGGGAATTCGATGTAATCCTTAGGATGGATTGGTTATCAGTTCACGGAGCAGTTATAGACTATAAGAAGAAGTGTGTACACCTTAACACTCCGAATAAGTCGAAGGTGGTATTTTATGGTAGTAAATCACCGAGACAATATCATTGTCTGACGATGATGCAAGCGCAAAGATTTCTTAGGAAGGGTTGTATAGGTTATTTGGATCACGTAGTTGATACTCGACGTGTCAAGGGTGAACTGAGTTTGATACCTATTGTAAGGGATTTCGTTGATGTCTTCCCAGACGAGATTTCGGGATTGCCAGCGGATAGAGAGATTGAGTTTGTTAGTGATTTAGCACCAGGGACAACAACAGTATACAAAGCGCCTTATTGTATGGCACCGGTAGAGATGAAAGAACTAATGGCTCAATTATAAGAGTTGTTATATAAGTGATACATTTGACCGAGCGTATCATCATGGGGAGCACCAGTCTTATTCGTAAAGAAGAAAGATGGGTCGCTAAGACTTTGTATCGACTACTGAGAGTTGAACAAGGTCACCATTAAGAAGAAGTACCCGTTGCCCAGGATAGACGATTTATTTGATCAGTTGAAGGGGGCGAAGTACTTTTCAAAGATTGACTTGAGGACCGATTATCACCAACTAAAAGTGAGGCTGGAGGACATTCCAAAGACGACATTCAGAACTCGGTATGGACACTTTAAGTTTCTGGTAATGTCATTCGGATTGACGAACGCGCCAACATCATTTATGGATTTGATGAATAGAGTGTTCAAACAGTATTTGGATAAGTTTGTTGTCGTATTCATCTATGACATTCTAGTGTATTCAGAGACGGAGGAAGAACATGCCGAGTATCTTTGGATAGTGTTAGGAACATTAAGGAGGGAAAAGTTGTATGGAAAATTCTCCAAGTATGAGTTTTGGTTGTAGAGAGTGCAGTTTTTGGGGCACTTTATCGACAAGAATGGTGTTTCGGTGGATCCAACGAAGGTAGAAGCGGTTATCAATTGGGAGCAGCCGATGATGCCGATAGAAATTAGGAGTTTCTTAGGATTGGCAGGATATTATCGAAGATTTATTCAGGATTTTTTGAAATTAGCATCGTCGTTGACCAATCTTACCATAAAAACAACTAAGTTAGTTTGGATGGAGAAGTGTGAAGAAAGTTTCCTAGAATTGAAAAAGAGGCTTAACCAAGTACTTGTGTTGGCTTTACCGGACAACACGGGAGGGTTTATAATGTATAGTGATTCGTCACATCAGGGTCTTGGCTATGTACTGATGCAACACGATAGGGTCATTGCGTACGCTTCACGTCAGTTGAAAGATTATGAGAAGGGATATCCGACTTATGACCTGGAATTAGCAGCGATAGTTTTTGCCTTGAAGATTTGGAGGCATTATTTCTTTGGCGAGAAGTGTGAGATATATACGGATCACAAGAGTCTGAAATATATCTTCACAAAGAAAGAGTTAAACATGAGGCAGCACCGATGGCTAGAATTGATCAAAGATTATGATTATGAGATTTTGTACCATCCAGGCAAAGCAAATGTAGTCGCAGATGCCTTGAGCAAAAAAGGCAGAGAGAAGTTATTGAAGTTGACCATTCAAGAAGAATTGGTGAAAGATTTCGAACAACTAGACTTGGAGACTAGGTATCTGATGGAGATCGACGAACAATTATTTACAGTGACAGCGAGCCCGACTTTATTGGATAAGGTTAAAGCGGCACAAGAAAAGGACGAATATTGCAATAACATCAAGAAACGATTAACTGAAGGTGATGAATTAAAATTTAAGATTGATAACATTGGACTGCTAAGATTTGAAGGACGAATTTGGGTACCGTTAGTACCAAAACTGAGAGAGGAGATTTTGCAAGAAACGCATAATACGAGATATTCGATACACCCAGGAAGCACGAAGATGTACCAAGATTTGAGTCACCACTTCTGGTGGTCAAACATGAAGAGAGAGGTTGCAGAATGCATTAGTAGATGTCTAACGTGTCAAAGAGTCAAGGTAGAGCATCAACGACCAAATAAGTTATTACAACCATTAGAGATTCCAGAATGGAAATAGGAGCACATCACAATGGACTTTGTGGTGGGACTTCCGACAACGTAGAAAGGGCACGATGCCATATGGGTGATTTTAGATCGTCTTACTAAGTCAGTTCACTTTTTGCCGATTAAGATTAAGTATAGTTTGGACCAGTTAGCCAAATTGTATGTCAAGGAAATTATCTCGAGGCATGGGGTGCTGGTATCTATTGAATCAGATAGAGATCCATGATTTACATCAAACTTCTAGAAGAGTCTTCAAGAAAGAATGGGGACACAACTACGAATGAGTACCGCGCATCATCCGCAAACCGATGGGCAAAGCGAGAGAACGATTCAAACACTTGAGGACATGCTCCGAGCCTGTGTGATAGACTTCAAGGGTAGTTGGGAGGATCACCTTCCATTAGTAGAGTTCGCGTATAACAATAGTTATCACCCTAGTATTGGAATGCCGCCGTAGGAAGCACTGTATGGGAGGAAATGTAGAATGCCCTTATGCTGAGACGAAGTTAGAGAACGTCGACGGTTAGGACCCAAGTTAGTATAACACATGGTAGAAATCATTAAGGTGATAAGAGCCCGACTAGTAGCAGCTCAAGATCGCCAGAAGAAGTATGCGGATCTACATTGCATGAAGAAAGATTTTGAATTAGGAAGCTATGTATTTCTGAAAGTATCTCCCTGGAAAGAGAAGATTCATTTTGGGAAGAAGGGCAAGTTGAGCCCTAGGTTTATAGGACCGTTCGAGATTTTGAGGCGAGTCGGTGAAGTGGCTTACGAGGTAGCATTACCTCCTGAACTTGAGCACATCCACAACGTGTTTCACGTGTCAGTATTGCGGCCGTATAAACCAGACTACAAGCACGTTATCTCCAATGAACCAATCCAAGTCGAGAAAGACTTATCGTATGACGAAGTTCCTATCCAGATACTAGATAGGAAGGAACAGAAACTGAGGAATTAAATCATCCATTCTGTTAAGATTCTCTGGAGGAATCACGCAGTCAAAGAAGCTACTTAGGAACTAGAAGAGAAAATGAGAGCGAATTATCCGTTTTTATTTGAGTAACCTTATTTATACAATTTCGAGGAAGAAATTTTTATAAGGGTAGGGATGTAATGACCGTGAATTTTAAACTCCTTATTAATTAAATTTGTGATTTAATTTTTAATGTGAGTCTATTTAAACCTTATGTGGTTATTTGAATTTATGAAATAATGAAAGGGAGTCACTAATAGTTTATTTAAATTAGTGGACTAACCCTAAGATTTTGATATCAAAGAATTGATAGGATTTTAATAATTAAATATTCAATTAATTTGAATATAGTGATAGGATTTGAACATATTGATTCATTTCAATTATGGGTATATCACCACTATAGAAATTAAATTATATCATATAAAACTTGTTTGGTGATAAAAATTTGGAATTGGCTTGAAGCTAAACCATTTTGGCATTGCGAGGGGGCCAAGACAATTGCGCCTCTCAATGATACAAAATAGCACAAGCTGCAAGGCCAAATGTCAATCACGGAATGAAATTAGTTTTCTATTGTAGAAATGAAATGGAACATTAATGTAAGGTGTGACATGAATAAAATCATATGATAAGAATACATTCTAATGATATAAAGTATCAAGTGGTACAAAAAAATCATAAAGGATTTTAATACAGATATAATTAAATATCTGTGTATTCTAGAAATTGGGAAGAGAAATTATATGTGTACACTGGATAGATAATATTAAATAATGTGATAATGTGGTTATGTGAGTAGTAAAATATAATTATGGAGATACCCGGTTAATAATACCTAACTGTGTTATTTTAATTGCGTGTATTTAATGTACATGGATTATAAGATGTGAGTACCTAAATAGTCCCTAAATTTCCTAATATGGTAATAATTATTCATTAAAATTACATTTTGGGAATTATAGTAACCAAACCAAGCTTATTGCTGAGAATTGCTCTTGTCCCAAATTGAGTGACACACTAGTACATAAATAGTGTGCTACTTCTCTATTGCGTAAAACTTAGAAAACCAAAAAGGCTAGCATGTGTAGTGATGGTTTGCCAACTCTTGGTTAACCATTGTTTCCTTCCAATACACCATGGATTCCAACTTCCATGTAAACCCAAAATCCAGTTCATCATTTCTCTATAAAAGGACAATTGCATTTTCATTTTCCGTTACTGAGAAATTTGTCTGCCAAATTCTAAGTTTGAGAGTTCTAAGTTGCTGAGCAATTGAAGGAGTATAATCAGTGTGTTGAAGAATTCAATTAGGCTTCAAAAGGTATAAAAGTCCCAACTTGTGTTCTTAGTTGGCACTACAAAAAAATGGGGATTCAACAACAACCGATTTTCGTTGCTAAAGGTGTCAAATTTCATTGCTAAAGGGTTTTGGTAACGACTTTACTGTCGTTGCGTCTTTCATTGCGCAATGAGCATTGCTAATTGTTCTGCAATGAACGTATTTTTTTCGTTGCCAAAAGTAATACATTTTGCAACTAAATTTGGCTTTCGTACAGAGACATCGATCCTTTAGTAACAAAATGTAATGTTGCGGAATAATTAAAATGACGTTGCTAAAAACCCCATATCGTTGTAAAAGCCTGCTAATTGGCAACGAAATGAACTCTTTTTTTTGGCAACGACCATGCGTTTTCGTTGCAATTGACACCATTTTGCAACGACATTTTTCGTTGCAATAAATTATGAAAATTGTTGCCTGAGCTTGCTTTTGTTGCGGAATGGAAACTTTTTAGCAATGATTTTCGTTGCTGATTATATTATTTGGCAATGACATTATACTGAATCAGCAACAAAAATGTTTATTGCTGGTTATTTTTCAATAGCGACGAAAGTCGTCGATTAGCAACGACATTATATGTTGTCGTTTCTTTATATGTGCAACGAAAGTTGATATGATTTGCAACGATAAAAAATGTTGCCTTTTATTTTAATATTAGCAACAATATCCTCTCCGTTGTTATTAGGTTAATTTTTCGTTTCCAAATATTATATTTTTAATGCCATTAGCAACGAAAATTTGTTACTAAATGTATAAAAAATTGTTGCTATATTAAAACTTGTTCAATGCTTTGGTACCGAATTATATTGTTGCCAAATCAAAATTTGACATTCTTTTTGTGTACCTGGGTGACTCAATGTCCCCATAGCAAATAATGACAAAAATACAAAAACTAAAATATTATTAACTTAATAAAATCATCCACTACATAATCATTCATTATCTTTACAATTAACCATCTAAAGTTATCACAGTTCTAAAGTATATATCTACATATATAGAGAGAGTACACTTAATAATTTCATCCCCTGTCTTCTATAAACGTAGCACGAAAATTTGATACTCAGAATTGTAAGGCATGTAGTAGAAGCAGTCTTCCTACACATTTAAAAATAATAGCAAGTCAGGAAAATGAAGCAAATAGAACACCAAAGGCACTTAGTGCCAAAATCAATACACAAAGACAATAGAGTTGCTACGTGGTACAATGTCAAGGCTTGGCTTCTATTTCATAATACTTTAGAATACAAACAATTTCTTGTTCAATTTGAGTGACTAAACAATAAATATGGTTGGCACATCAATACATAATCACTCTCCAACCTAGTTATAACACTATTTGATACTTCATAACAAAGAATCAAAGAGAACACTGAAAACATACTGAGAACATTGTGTATGGCACAACCAAGCAAATTAGTTTTTCATGTAATTATTAGGCAATTTAGTTAGATTACAAAACATGTCAGTTGAGTTGTTCAACAAGCTAACTCAAAGACATCTGAGTTAAATGCAATGAATAGAGTTCATGTCATTCAGGTTCCTAACCTCTTTGATACATCTAACTCAGAAACTCCTCTGATATACTATGATTTTTTCACAACTTTCACAAAAGAATGGAGGGACAGATGAGGAAAAGAAAGGTCCTTGCATGACTCTTCAACATATAAGTTTTAAAACTTTACCTCTGAATATAACAGATTTAATTTGTTTTTGCTCTCTTCCATATAACCATATAATAACGGTGCCACCAAAATCCGAAGAACCCAACAAGTTCTCTTCATGATTCCAAGCAATGCCTATAGCTGCATAACTGTGACCCCGTGGTCGTAAAATTTCAAATTAGTTATAAGAGAAGACATTGGTAATGTAACAGATCCTTGTATGCAAATCAAATAGACCTGTAGCTTGTTTACGCATGTATGCTTTGGGCGAGTTAAGTCGTAGAAGTAGACATTTGCATAAATCACTTCGATAACTTCATAGAAAGAGATTCAAAATGTCACTAGATCAATAGTCATTAGAAGTCAAAATTGAACTGGTTCTCGTGTAAGTTTTAAAGCAGTAACCACTAAAAATATTGAGCAAACCCATGCTCAATCATTTCAATAATTTATTGTGAACATCTTTGAAAGTTCAATATTCAATATGGGCATTTTGAAACTTTTAGTGTTACCTCACAAGCTTGGGTTGCTTTCTCATTTCACTATTTGTCTTTGAAAAAGAAGAAACAGAAATGAAGATTTTAGTTAGTTTGGCAGGTGAAGAGTAAATCTCTCTATTTCTACCTCCCCCTCAAATCTAAAAAGAAGAGTGCTTCCATACCACCATCTTTCAAGAGTAAGGCTCCTAACTAGTAATTTATGTAATTCATAACTACTTCTAGAAAATTCGTTAGAACAAAACCTTCTACTGTAGTGAAGTAAAGAGAAAATAATAATTGTTAACTAAAGTACAAACCTATGTATTCTCCTTTTTCAAGAGAAAGTAGTGGGCAAAAAGAAGCACGAATGTTGTGCATCTCGAGTAAGCAAGAGCAGCATAGGACCTTGTGCTAGTAGAGAAAAGGTTACATCTTTGCCGATTTGATGGAGATTTGCGTTTACTAGCACGCCGATTGCGGTGAGGCCAGAGACAAAGGTACTGTGTGGGAGTTCATTTTGTTGTGTATATATAACCCCTGCACATTCAAATAGTAGACAATGCCTAAGAAATTTTTAAGAGTTCATCGATTAAAGAGGAGAAATTAATAAGCGAGGCACACACCGGACCATCGCCCGAAAAAATAAGTCGGCGGTATGGTCATGGTCCATAGAGGTAACCTCATCATCAAAGACTATTTTATTGATAATTCTCCGGTCTTTGAAATTGAACACTGGAATACCAAAAGCATACATAATACCCGTGAGAGAGGGATAACACAAATAAATTATACATATTCTTTTACATAAAACTTCTTTCGCAAGACCAGCGGTCCCAAGACCAAAAATGCGAAACAATGGAACCTTGTTCTACTTTGGCGGTGTTCCAAAGCGCTCCAAGACCTAAAATGATAGTAAATATTTAACATAATAGATACTATGCATACAAATAACATATTAGTCAATATACTTATGTGCATAGATAATATTCACTTTACTCCATATCCGGTATAACAGATGGCAAGATAAACCCTCGGCTTATCTTGGAACTTGAAAGGAATCCAAAAAGAAGAAAGGCGAAAAGGTTGACTATATTATCGCAAGCACTTTGGGAATAGACTAAATGAAGTAGGCTTGTCATTTAGCAACACTTAGTCACAACTCATGCACAAAACTACAAATCAATAAAGTAGCTATCAAGGTGCTTAATCATTTTAAAAATAAACTGGGTAGTGCTTTATATAAACATCTGACCAACAGTTGATCAAGCTCATCTTTGTAGTATTTCCCTTAAAAATGTTCTTAGTAATTGACCTTGGTTCAGTGAACCACCTTGCCCATAAAAATCACAAATATGGAAGCTGTGCCATAAGTTGTTGAAGCCTGTCGGTTAATATCCTATGATTACAATGTATAATTTCATCTTTACAGGAATGACAAGAGAAGGTATTGTCATGAGTTATCAATGAATGATCTGGTTCAAAACCAAGGCAACCATATTACATAGAAATAGAAGCTTATGTTGAGCATAAAGTACTAGCTCTCTACGTCTGGGAGATTGGTGATGTTCCAAGAAAGGCTCTATAATTGCTTCTTTGTTTTGAAGATGGGTGATCTTTTATTCACTTGACTATTTACAAGGGTCGGATTAAGTATTTTGCGCATTGTATACAAGATATGGGAGGCAACCACAACTCAATCTTTGGAAATAACACCCACACAACCAAGCTTCAAGCCACCATATATTACAATCGCCTTACAAAAATTCATCATAATAGAACTTCAACATGAGAACATAAGGATTTCTTGACAAATAAGAAGATCTCGATGCCACGTTGGGACATTTTTGTAGGTCACCCTAGCGATGAATTATTAGTTCCCAGTGAGGCACAATAGATCACAGAAGGGGGGGTTGAATAGATCCTTTTTGATTTCAAATACTTTTTTGGTTTATTTTGTATTGCTAATAATTTAGCATATGACAAACATAAGAATCTTTTCAAGCACAGCGGAATAAGTAAAAGATCCCCTTCGTTGATATAATCATAATCATACATACATTGTTTCGTAGAGTTAGTTCGATTGGTAGCGGTTAAAATATACATAGTGATTATAGCGAGTTAATGTACATAATGTAAATGACATAAGTAAAAGACACGAGGATTTTAAGTGGTTCGGAGACTCAAGCTCTAATCCACTCTTACGCTTTCAACTAGGAGGATTTCCACTAAGGAGGCGGCGACCTTGAATCACTAAGATTCCTTGAGGCCGTGACCTTGGGACTTTAGTTCACTAAGAACTCTTCAAGTCCAGCAGCCTTGGAACTTCTCTAGTTCCCTAGGAACTCTTCAAACCCAGCAGGCTTGGAACTTCATTTAGTCCCTCCGGACAAGGACCCCTCAGGCCCTGGCTTCTTGTTGTTGTAGTTGTTGATGTTGTTGATGCTGAGCTGCTAAGATGTCATTAAGCTCTGAACATCTTTTGTACTTAGCAGCTTGGTGTGATCCTCTTTGCTTTCAGCTTTGAGTCCGGACCACATCTTCTTTGGTGCAGCTGATCTTCTCTCTTTTCTACTCATCTTCATCTGTTACCAGCTGTGCACCATCACTATCTGGGTTCGCTAAGTCTCTATGCTTGTAGTAGTCTTCGTCTGACACTTAGTAATCCCTGAACCCTTCTTGAATACTTTGCAGATATGGTACTGCACTTGTTCAGTTTCATCTTTCTGTTCATGGTGATTCGTAGAGTGGCTCTCTTAATCTTCCTTGTGTTAGGTTTGTAATATTCATAACACAATCAAAATTACAAAAATTAGCGGAAGCGTGTAAAAAAATCAGAGTTTAAAAAATTTACAAACCATATACCCGGATCACCCTTTATGCATAATTATTAATTAAATGAAAAGATAAAGAATAAAATCATACCCTTGAAGATCGAGCTTCCTCAGGTACAAGTTCACCTCCAAATCCTTTCGCGTTCAATCTTGAATCACAGGGGTTTTGTTCCTTCCTTTGATCAACGTTAGCCACCCATATGTTTGGCCTCTCAGAGGTGATCCACCAAGGAATAATAATGATTCAAGAAAAGGGTGGTTGGCTAAACCCTAATTTTTCTATCTCTATATAGAAAGGTGTACTCTCCAACAATTGGAATTATGTCAGTATGTTGAAAAAAGTCAACAACCCCCACCACCCATAATAAGACTCCTCTTATTTATTGATGTGGGCAACCCTCCTTAACAATTAAGAAATTGGGTTTTATTTAATTAATTAAATTCTTTTAATTAATTAGGCTCCCTAATCTTATTAGGGATAATTAATTAAACTCTTTTAATTAATTTAACCTCCTAATCTTATTAGGAATAAATGAGAGTACTTATATTAAATTAATTTCTAAACTCTTTTAGAAATTAAAATAATAATAATTGTAATAATATTAATAAGACTCCTCTTATTAATTTATATTTAATATTTCTAAAATATTAAATAATAAATATTAAGCTATTTAATTTATTCTATCACCATAGATTAAATTAAATATACATAATATATTATTACGATTATGCCATTAACTTCTTAAATAATTATTCTTCCTTTTATGGTGTGACCCTTTAGGTTCTCCATATTAAACCAGGTTGTGAATAAATCAATTAGAACAATTCTAATCTTATTTAAATAAATAAATTAAATAATTAATTTATTTAAATAATATTTATTCTCTGATAGGGATAAGCCTCCCTAGCGATCAACGACTTTCCGGATAATATAGATTTCAACATTAATCATTAAAGAACCTTTGAGTAAATAGTTACCGTACAATTCAATCCTTCCACCATCTGATGTCCCGATTAAATATAAGACATGGAATTCTTTGTCAAGTCTTATTTTATTTAATTATATGTATTTCGATCCTTAAATGCACAACTCAAATAATGCAAATTAGAAACTCCTTTCTAATTTCATTACGCTTAACCCGATGACTCTTTGGGTTGTCATTTATCGAATCACATAGGACATTTCTCTTCTTTATTAGAAGTGGTAGATTCTTTATTGATCATACATTATCTCCGTATCTGACTTATTATACCCAAGCATACCCTTTGATATACCCTAAGGGTCTTAAGGAATAAGTCAAAGTATAACTCATCATACACAAGATACTATGATGATCTCAAGTCAAGGATTACTTGTCTTACTATCACTCTGAGAATTCCTATTGATGAGCAAATAAAACTCCATTAGGTATTCCTTAGCGAGCCACGTTCGGTGAACTTATTCTCTAATAAGCACCTACATACTTGCTTTAGTGTCTCCACACAAATGATCGTGAGATCAATCATCCTCATCTAATGAGCGAAACGACGTATGTACCAATCTATCCGGATTCACTAATCCCCAATTTAGTAATCAATGATTGGGAACTATTTTAGTTTTAAGCTTTCTAAGAATTTAGATCTCATTAGAATGATCATCATCATTATTCTAAAAGCATTGCTTAAAACTATGGGTTTATCATATTATTAAAAACGACATCATGTAGATAATTAAAAGCCTTTAATAAATTAATACTTTTTATTAATAAATGAATAAGATTGTTACAAAGTATATGCTTTATCATCAAACATGATTGGCTTGTGTGCATACTACTTTCAATCTCCCACTTGCACTAAAGCCAATCGGCATGGTAACTCATACTCTTCTTCTCTAAGTGGCGATTATCCTGCTTTGTTGGATAAGCTTTAGTTAATGGATATGTAATGTTGTTCATGAGAGTCCACTATCTCTATAGTGATTTCCCATCTTTCAATGATTCTAATAATCAAATGAAAGTGCCACAACACATGTTTAGATCCAAGATGAGACTTGGGAACTATTCTAGTTACGTAATGAACTTTTAATCCAAACAATCAACTTGCGACTTCATTTATAGCTATATACTTTGTCTTTATCACTAAACCAAAGAACTCTTTCTTTGTTTGGAACCTTTCGATTCACCGCACCCTTTGTTCAAGATAACGCTTTACCTTAAAGTGGATTTTACATCATCTTAGTGCATACAAAAAACTTGAGTCCATTAAGCCCTCTAGTTTTAATTTAGACCCATCATGAATATGATCACATCCTTAGTCTGGGTTAAGAACTTTAAGATGTTTTTCAGCGACTCACGGTGAACTTCTCGAATATGGTGATCGACATCGGTCTCGTATATTTCATTGCATACATGATAGTTACTCATGTGATCTCTCTTTTGGAGTCTGTAGGGACTATTAAGAGATACACTCCATAACTCATCGACATGAGACATCTCTTGGAGTTTGCCATGCTAAGCGACTTTAGCATCAAATGAATATCGTTCCTTGGGTTAAGTCGAGCATCCTCTTGTATCTATCTATATAGATTTATATCCCCAATTAAGATACTCTTCCAAATCATTCATGGAGGAATGTTTAGACAACTTTATCTTTCTTGATTGTAGCATTGGTATGTAATTCCTCATCCGTAGTATATCAACATATAATACTAGAAATTTCACGATGCTCCCATCGACCCTTTTGTACACACTAGAACTCTTACCCATCGTATGTAACTCTGGATCATCATCTTCATGATCGTACCTCATCATCATCATCCATGATGAATCCATACCTCCTAGGTATCTTTGGTACTATTCTAGATTTACGATTCGGTTGTGGTACAATAGGTCTATCTACAGGTTCCTCTTATTTGACTTATAGTGTTTTGTGGTTCTTGAACTCTTCAAGATCTATTATCCTCCCACTAGCCCTTTCAATGATAAACACCTTTATCTTAGAAGGCAGCGTGTTTCGCAACAAACACCTTTTGCTAAGTAGGATTATAGAACACATGCCCTAAACTTACTTTAGGATGTCCAACAAATCTACACTTGTCAAATCTTGTCCCAAGCTTATCTTTTGAAACCTTTTCACATAAGTTGGACAACCCCTTATCTTAACATACTTAAGATTAGGAATCCTCCACATCCATAACTTTTATGGAGTCTTGAAATTTGGATTTTGAGGTTACCTTTTAGTAGATATACATCCATTTCTAGGACATGACCCTGAAGGATCTTTGGAATGTCGGTAAAATTATTATGGACCGCACCATGTCCAACAAGGTACGATTTTTCCTTTCGGATACATAAATCATTTATTACATACCAGAGGCGTCCATTATGAGAAAACCATTTGAGATGATCAAGAAACTTATTGCAGACAAGTATTTATTCCTTGATCTAATCAAAGAATCTTAATACATTGCCAATTTGTTTCACTTACGATTCTTTGAACCTTCAAATAATTCACATTTGTATTCAAAGCAAATACACACATTCGACTCTTTGAATGATCATCTCCTTTTCTTATACTAATTTGTTCGATATGCAAAATTATTTTCATGTAAGTCAGTATACAAAATTTATTAAGTAATATTTAGGATTCTATACAAAACATTATTATTATAAATAGAACAACAATTGTTCTTAATTATAATACCAAAAAATTTTATTGTCCAATGATAAAATGAAAATAATATTTTGACAAGAAGCTGGAATACAATAACAACTTATTGACTTAATAGATTTGCTTCGTAAGCGATCTTTAAACTATAAGTTTCTATGGCTAATGTTGCAACCTTTGCTTCATTTTCCACACATAGGATTACTTATATTTGTTTAGCTTTCTACTCATTTGGTCCTTTCATAAATCTATATTTATGATAACCAAAGTCGGTATCCAATACCCAAGTAGAACCTTGACTTAAAGAAAATTTATTTTAAATCATGAACAAATTTGTATTTCTCTTGAAACTTCACTAAGCTTCTTTTACAGTGTCCGGGCTTATTGCGGTGGAAGCAAACTCCTTTGTTATCCATATCGGTTTTGCTCTTATTATCCTTTGTTTATGCCTTTCTATTTACCTTCTTTGAATCGTTCTTCTTTCGAGGAAGATCCTTTGGCCCCTACCAAGTAAGACTTGATCTTTCTTGGTTGGAAAGTGACTCTCAACATTTTCAATATGTTAAGCAAATCAATGAGGTGATATCTAGCTTATTCATATGAAAAATTCACAACAATTGTGAAAGGAGTCCGGAGTGAGTACAAGATCAAATCTTGGCTCAACTCTCCATCCATGACAAAACCGGTTGTCTAATTGATCAATCAAATTGATTATGTTAAGAACTTTTTTATGCATCTTATAGTGTGCTATCAGCATTCTAGATCGGAAGAGCTCCTTAGATATCGATATCTATCGGTCCTACTTTCCTCACCATCAATTACTTGATGTGCGGGAATATAGTAGAAGCATCCATAGTTTCATCCGTATTTGAAGCTCATTCATTACTCGTAGATAGATGAGAGCATGATGCATTGAGCCAATTGTGCATCATCTTGCCACTTTCTAAAAGTAGCAATGTCTTCCTCGGAGGCATTATGCGCAACCATTGCGAGGATAGGCGTATTAAGGACATAAGATAGCTTTTTCGACCATGAGAACTTTTCTCAATTTCCTTAACCAATCCGTTTAATTGATTCGATTAACTTAGCATCTAATATGCTGCAGTTGATAGTAATTTAGACATTGTAAAATTACGTAAATGAATTTGTAATTAACAACATTTTAACATACATTCTTTTATTAATTACCAAAATAATTTAGGTCTTGTTTTAAATTGGTATCTCCCACTATTTTCTTCAAATTATATTACCTCACTTATATAGTTCGGCAAAATCTAATTAAAGATTTGCTAGTGAGAATAAGGATCCCATTTCAAATGTATATAGCCTTGTGGTGACACAACAAACTATATATAAATAAATAGGTAGACAACTTTTGTCAATTACATCAACTATGCATCTCCTTGTATTTTGCCTCTTAGATTATTTTGATCAGTGGTGGCACATCCAAGAATCAAAATTATCCAAGTTAAGTCGACCTAGCACTCCATATATTCAAAAAGAAAAATATCATCCTTGTGGTGACACAACAAAACAATATTGTTCAATTTTCTTTATAAGCATCAAATGTGATAAATTAACATCTTAAATACTTAATACTTGCCTTGTGGTGACACAACAAACTCATATTAAATATTTAATACTCTATTAATTTTATCATGCTAGAAGGCGACGTTCGATATTCCAAATATCTTTGAACGCTTAGGACTTAATATAAAAAATTGAGGGGTTTGTTATTAATTTGTCTCATCTTGTTTAAGGCGCATTTATTATATATATATAAAATACGCATTATATTAATGAACATGCGAAGCATGTTTGCATAATATATAATATATATAAAATAAGCATGCATATAGAATACTATATTCTACCCGGATTGATTATGGACTTTTATTCTAGTTTGGTTCACTAGAGCCACCAAGTGAACCAAAAGGTCAAACCCTAGGGGTGCAAGAAATAATATTTAAATATAACTATTACATTTAAACCCGGGCTCCATTACAAACGGGTCTTCAAGCGCTCCTTGCTCCTTGATCTCCAATTCTTCAAAATTAATTCTAATTATTCCTATTACAAAACTATTTTAAAATAAATAGAAACCTTGATCAGCAGTCAAGGGGAAGTACATAGGAGGGAGTTAGAATTTGCATTAAGAAAAATTAGAGAAGGCAGAAGTGCGAGACCCCATTTAATAAAACCCATACATTCGTGCATCCAACTAAAATAAAATCCAATCATATTGGTCAATAGTCCATAATCAATCCCATTTATTATCATACACATCATCATATGCATCAATAAATAACATTCATCTCATGAATAATAAACATTTAATATATATATTGATATCATTTAATGGGCAAATTTAGTTAGTATAAAATCTATTTTTGAATCAAAATAAACTCCTTTATTTTAATTCAAATTTAAATCAAAATAAAACTATTTTATTTTAATTTATCCAATTTTGAATAAAATAAACTATTTTATTTTAATCAAAATTTTAATCAAAATAAACTCCTTTATTTTAATTAATTATGGAATCCAATTCCATGTAATAAAAAAATCTTTAATTAAAATAAACTCTTTTATTTTAATTAATTATGGAATCAATTCCATGTATAAAAAATCTTTTATTAAAGGAAACACGGATATTCATTCCTATTCACAAATAAACTCCTTTATTTTGAATAATATGAAATCTATTTCATATCTAAATAAACTCCTTTATTTAAGGAAATTAGGATTCTCTTTCCTATTCACAAATAAACTCTTTTATTTTGAATAATATGAAATCTTATTTCATATCTAAACAAACTCCTTTATTTAAGGAAAGATGGATTTACTTCCTATTCATAAATAAACTCCTTTATTTTAGGAAAAATGAAATCCAATTTCAACTCCAATTAGTTATCATGGAATCCAATTCCAACTCTAATTAGTTTGCATGAAATTTAATTTTAAAATTAAAATAAATCTTTTATTTTAATATTAAAATAAACCTTTTATTTTAAGATTAAAATAAACCTTTTATTTTAATTATAAAATTATTAAAATTAAAATGAAACTTTATATTTTAATATTAAAATAAACCTTTTATTTTAAAATTAAAATAAACTTTTATTTTAATTATATAATAATTAAGAATAATATATATATCACTATTATATATATATATGTAAAAACCAGTATATATATATATATATATATATATATATATATATATATATATAATAGTACCGAGTATATATATATATATTAACCATTCTCCTAGATTTCCGTGCCATGAATCAAAAAGAAAGCTCCTGCCAAAAAATATTTCCGTCCATGCAAGCTCCAAAAAAGACTTAAGCTCCTTGTTCCTTTTAACTTAGATTTCTTGGAATCCTGTTCTTGAACCTTTTTAACATATGACGCATGCGTCCCTTAAAAAAAACGGCAGCACGTTTGTTTTTTTTTTTTTGTTTTTTTTTTATTTTATACAATTAAATTATGCCCAATTAAATTGTTCTAAACACATATCAATATAATATCAAATTAAAACAATTAATAATTTGCATAAAGGTTTGGCTCTGATGCCACTGTTAGGTTTGTAATATTCATAACACAATTAAAATTGCAAAAATTAGCGGAAGCGTGTAAAAAAATCAGAGTTTAAAAAATTTACAAACCATATACCCGGATCACCCTTTATGCATAATTATTAATTAAACGAAAAGATAAAGAATAAAAAATCATACCTGAAGATCGAGCTTCCTCAGTACAAGTTCACCTCCAAATCCTTTCGCGTTCAATCTTGAATCCACCGGGGTTTTGTTCCTTCCTTTGATCAACGTTAGCCACCCATATGTTTGGCCTCTGAGGTGATCCACCGAGGAATAATAATGATTCAAGAAAAGGGTGGTTGGCTAAACCCTAATTTTTCTATCTCATAGAAAGGGTGTACTCTCCCAACAATTGGAATTATGTCGTATGTTGAAAAAGTCAACAACCCCACCACCCATAATAAGACTCCTCTTATTTATTGATGTGGGCAACCCTCCTTAACAATTAAGAAATTAGGTTTTATTTAATTAATTAAATTTCTTTTAATTAATTAGGCTCCCTAATCTTATTAGGGATAATTAATTAAACTCTTTTAATTAATTTAACCTCCTAATCTTATTAGGAATAAATGAGAGTACTTATATTAAATTAATTTCTAAACTCTTTTAGAAATTAAAATAATAATAATTATAATAATATTAATAAGACTCCTCTTATTAATTTATATTTAATATTTCTAAAATATTAAATAATAAATATTAAGATATTTAATTTATTCTATCACCATAGATTAAATTAAATATACATAACTATATTATTTACGATTATGCCATTAACTTCTTAAATAATTATTCTTCCTTTTATGGTGTGACCCTTTAGGTTCTCCATATTAAACCTAGGTTGTGAATAAATCAATTAGAACAATTCTAATCTTATTTAAATAAATAAATTAAACAATTAATTTATTTAAATAATATTTATTCTACAATAGGGATAAGCCTCCCTAGCGATCAACGACTTTCCGGATAATATAGATTTCAACATTAATCATTAAAGAACCTTTGAGTAAATAGTTTCAAACAATTCAATCCTTCCACCATCTGATGTCCCAATTAAATATAAGACATGGAATTCTTTGTCAAGTCTTATTTTATTTAATTATATGTATTTCGATCCTTAAATGCACAACTCCAAATAATGCAAATTAGAAACTCCTTTCTAATTTCATTCGCCTTAACCCGATGACTCTTTGGGTTGTCATTTATCGAATCACATAGGACATTTCTCTTCTTTTATTAGAAGTGGTAGATTCTTTATTGATCATACATTATCTCCATATACAACTTATTATACTCAAGCATACCCTTTGATATACCCTAAGGGTCTTAAGGAATAAGTCAAAGTATAACTCATCATACACAAGATACTATGATGATCTCAAGTCCAAGGATTACTTGTACTACTATCACTACTGAGAATTCCTAATGACAGTGAATAAAACTCCATTAGGTATTCCTTAGCGAATAGCGTTCGTTGAACTTATTCTCTAATAAGCACCTACATACTTGCTTTAGTGTCTCCACACAAATGATCGTGAGATCAATCATCCTCATCCAATGAAGCAAGCAACGTATGTACTAATATATCTGGATTCACTAATCCCCAATTTAGTAATCCAATGATTGGGAACTATTTTAGTTTTAAGCTTTCTAAGAATTTAGATCTCATTAGAATGATCATCATCATTATTCTAAAAGCATCGCTTAAAACTATGGGTTTATCACATATTATAAAACAAAGATCGTGTAGATAATTAAAAGCCTTTAATAAATTAATACTTTTTATTAATAAATGAATAAGATTGTTACAAAGTATATGCTTTATCATCAAACATGATTGGCTTGTGTGCATACTACTTTCACCTTGTACTCAGCCACTTTCCTGAATGCTATCTTCTTGGCCTTATCAGCTCTTAGCTTGGCTGCCATCTTTAGTGGCATTCTCATCTTTGTTGAGTGAAGCTTTGATCTGTTTGAGTTTTTCTTCAAAGCTACTTCACTTGCACCTTGGTAGTCTCACTGTCACTAAGACTTGTTCTATTAATCTTTGGTGGAACTCGTAGAGTCAACAATAACATTTACCAACTCAATGATTCTTCAACTTCACAATCATCAGTAACTCTAGATCTTTGAAGCTCTGTTGATTTATACTGCTTCCCAATCTTCCCGTTGGAAAGTAGCCGTTAAAAGCTATTCAAATTGCCTCGCAGATCTTGAGTTATTTGGTGCAAACTGCAGATATGACATGACATCTTTTTCTGACTTCCTGACACTGCAGTCTGCTATTTCACCAACCCTGTCAGATATGTCACTTTGATATCTTGGGCAGGTCGACGACTTTATTTCATCCTTCTAATTTCTCGATCAGAGGTTGTCCTCTCATCGATGCTCTCAATAAGCTCTTGTCTAAATATTATCCTTCAGACTGATCGTAGTGTCTTGTTGACTGGTAGAGACAACACTACGATCTTGAAGAGTGTTTATTGGATCTTCAATGTAGAGCACCTCTTCCTTCTCTTATGCAGTGCTTCATCACTTCTGTTCGCCTCGACAGTTCTCAAATACTGATGGCTTGTCTTCTTGCTCTGGCCTCTTCTGAATAATAAGACACTTCAGATTTGTGGTGTGTCTAGCTCACTTTCTCCTTGTGATCTCCCGTTCACTTATCATCAATGGACTGACCCAATGCTTAATCACTTTAGCCTTGTTATTCAGAGGCTAACCAGTATCTCAGTGTGAACTCCATCAGTTCCTTCTTAGTTTGGCAAACACTACGATCCTGGTTACTTCCAAGATCATTGTTATCTTTCCACTTGACAGCTACTGCACAAGCTGACATTCCTTAGTCAGCTACTGAAGTCTTCTCATGATCATCTTGTTGAAGACTTCATCTCAAATGGCTTCATAACTCAATCTTGATGTTGATTGGGTTGGTGCTTAGATCTTCTATTAGCTAGCATGCCATTTGTTGAGTGCTCTCTGGTTTCCTTCAGGTGGGACATATTTATGCAGTGCCAACCAGAGGCTTCATTCCTTTGAATATTCAGGGAGTGCTCATTCGTTGAGAATCGTATTTGCTCTACGACTCTGTCTTGGCATTGTAAGCACAACTGTTGAGGTCTTAGTTCTGCACTCTACGATTCAACTTTGGCTGTGCAGACACTACGACTCTGAGATCAGATTTTGACACTCTACGATTTCTATTGTTGTGCTTGTTGTCTTCATCTGATCTTGCTCGACTACGATCTCTGCCTTTGATCCGATCAGTAGACTCTACGACTCCGAGTGTAGTCTACGATTCTTGACTTGACTTTGGCAGATGCTCGGTCGGCTCGTAGGCAGGCCGTCTCTACGATTCTGAACATGACTTCCTCAGCAGACTATGGCTCTGAGGAAGCTTTACTCGACACACTACGATCCGTCCTCTTCTCTCCTGGAAGTCTATGAACTCCAAGATCTACTATCTTGCAGACTACGATTCTGCCTTGATAGCTCTTGAGTTACTCTTGACTCTCTCTGCAAGGACTCACGATTTACGATGCAAAGCTTTCGACGATCGAATGCCTATCTTTTACATCATAAGATCAACCTAACATGTTTGATCTTTCTATGTTTATAGTCCTTGTACATCATTTCTTTTTAAGGACTTTACAAAGCTGTTTTGCTTATGTAGGATCAACCTAACACATTTGATCAATTCATTCTAAGTCCTTGTACATATGTTTATGTTATCTATCAAAGGACTTTACAACTTTTCTTAATGCAAACATACTTGCATATTCATTCATATATATATATATATATATATCATAATCAAATCATATGTAAACAAGAATATCATTCACATGTTTATTCCTGACAGTAACATCAAACATGATGATGGCACACTGTCCATAAATGCTGCATAGAGCAAGTAAATTTAGCATCTCGTTGCTTGATCAAAATAAGAAAAAAAAGAGAATATTCCACAAATAAAATGTTCCAATTTAAATATACACATGCGTATAAGAAAGCAGATGTGATATTTTATATAGAAACGTCAACTAGTATGTTAACTAGGTGTGTAACTCTAGGCATGCATACAGGCTCAACATTCTACTCCAGGAAAATAGGATAAAGAAATTTGTACTTTAGCATACATAACACCACTAGGAATTTGACACCTTCTCAAAGAATAAATCTTTCATTCAATTAAAATGTGATATGTTATATAAGAGCCGAAAGGCACACTGGATTTAACAAGCTTAGCAGTACCTTGACAAAACGAATCGGCAGAGGGTAAGCAATTACTAAAGCAGAAATGAGAAACAATTACTATCATAACAAAATAAAGAAAGAGAATTAAACCTCGGTAGTTCTATCTACTTGTGACAATTGCTATGGAACTAATATATAGAACAGACAGATTAGTAGTAATGTACTTAAATTTTTAGATATAATTAACAGTAGAGTACAATTCTTGTGGAACTGCAATTCAGGTTCCAGAATCATACTTACTCTAAGGATTAGGCAGTAACTCTAACCATTTGATTGATGTAAACCCAAATGCAAGGATTAAATGATAGTCTAAATGTTTTAACATTTCCCTTAACATGGAATGCGAGCAAGGCATACAATAAAACATTTGCTGGGTGCATATTCAACAAGACATGTCGAGTGCAAATTGATACAATTGCCTACTGCCAAGTAATAGAGTGATGATCTATACAATGTGAAACTATTTCTAAGAATTTTGAATTCTTTGGGGGATTGATGTTTAGATCAATTTTATTGTATTCAAGGTGAATATACAAATTTTATTGTATATATAGGAATAGCTGTGAAACACAGAAAGAAATACAAATTTGAAAAGCAATTAAAGAAATCTATAAATGTGTTCTAAAAAAAAGACATCTCAAAATTGTAATCAAAATGCTTAAAACTGTGCATGCAAAATGCATAAAAACAAAAACTACTCAATGAGGGATATATGAATGATTGCTATAAATTAGAAAGAAAGAAAAAAATCCATGGTATTTTGAAATTTCCAATAACAGCGTAATCAATGCGCAATCCCCAAAACCAATTACCTATAACAAGTGAAATTTGGAAAAGAAAAAACTCAAGTGTACTCGTTAATTCAAAATTTCATATCCAAACTTGGAACTATTAAACCAAATTATAACCCACTTATATTATGAAATCAATCTTCATAATTTAGTGGATTTTGCCAACATAATGCATACCAACTATATTTATCCAACTACTACATAAATCATCCATAAAAAAATGTTTCATGATATCATTCTCCATTCAAAGAGCATCTAACCAGTACCTCATTCTCACATCAAATATTAACAGGCTAGGGATCTTTCATGGTATATATGGGGAAATTTGGAAATCTTGGGGCTGAAAATTATGACTTTGAGAGTTTTCAACAGAGATTTGAAATGCTTAAAACTTAAAAGTGAATGTGCTAGGAGAAATTTAAAAGTGATAAAGATAACACAAAATTGTCACATTGATGATCACTTTCCCCCAAATCACTTTCCCCTAAAAGAAATTTAAGCATTTCACCAAAGATTATGACTTTGACATATATAGTACACATGTAGCAATATAGATGTCGCAATAAAGATGTCACAATAAAGCAATAAAGATTCTTTAGCAACAGAACTCTAAAAGAAATTTCACTTAATGATCACTTTCCCCCAAATCACGGGCAAAAGGAAAATTTCCAAGGTGCAGTTGTCCAAAAATAAAATAGACAGTCATGTAAATATTGAGACGGTCATGTTGAATCAAAAATTACAATCATACCAAGTTCTTAGATAGACAGAGACAGTCGTAACTCGTAAGAGAGTTGGAGATTGAGACGGGGAGAGGGTAACTGCGAAACGGCGAGACAGAAAAAGTGAGAGAGCCGAGAGGCGGAGGCCGGACCGCCGGAGATTGAGATAGACAGTCGAGACTCGAGAGGTTTTCCGGCAAGAAGAGGCTGAGCCATTGAGGAGTGAGGAGTGAGGAGTGAGGAGTGAAGAATTGAGATCTGGCCTCTGGGAGCGGGCTAGGGCAAAAACAAAATGGGAGAAAACATACTGATTAGTGATTATTGATAGAGTCATAGAGTGATAGTTTAATACGTATATAGTAGATAATATTATATTATAAAATTAATTTTTTAAGTATTAAAGTTCGGTTATTCGGGTATCCGAATAACCTATTTTTTGAAAACCGAAACCGAAATTGAAACCGAATAGCGATTAATAATTCGGATATAACCGAAATTATAAAAAAAACTAAAATACCGAAATAATTTGGTTAAAAAAATTCGATTCGGTTCGGTATTTCGGTTTTATCCGTTTTTTGTTCACTCCTACTAATAATTCTTTCTGCCAAACGATTAAATAATGTCCTAACCACGCTAGTTATCGTATGTTAACCATTAATCCACCCATCAATTACGTTTATTTTTTATTATGGACCCACATGATTTGTTTCTCCCTTAAATATCGACGACTTGGATTAGTTGGTGAAGTTTCATGCTGGTGCAATTGGATTATGGTCAATAATAATGAAGTCAATAATTATTTATGAGTCTATCCTCATAAGTCAGCCCAAAAATAATACTCTATCCATTTTTTAATACTCTCCCTTAAACGTTTTTTTAATATTATACTCTATCCGTTGTATAATATTAAATATAATATCAATTGTCTATATTATTCTTATATTAAAAAAATATTATTTATTAGGCAAAAAATAATGAGTGAACCAACGTTATATATATATATATATATGGGTTCCGATTTTCATTGTCGTTACTGAATTTTTTTTTGTTACAATCGAATAAATGTACTCTCAAAAATTATAAAATGGTAATTATTTTTAATTTTTAATAGAAAAAAAACAGACGAAATCTTGTTGTGCGTATATTTTTGTTGTTGTGCATATTTTCGATGCCAAAAATTAATCTTGAAGTCCAATACAGTGCTCATTTGCTCTGTTTTGGCCTTATGCTCTTGTATTGTCTAAGAATCTGAGTTTCACTGTTTGTCATGTTGAGTTCCCTTTCTTGACATTTTGTATCGATCTGAGGAATGCCCCTAAGTATATGTATCTCTTTTCTTTTATGTGCATTTAAATTTAGCAAA
This sequence comes from Panax quinquefolius, assembly GCA_020205615.1. Classification (NCBI taxonomy): domain Eukaryota; kingdom Viridiplantae; phylum Streptophyta; class Magnoliopsida; order Apiales; family Araliaceae; genus Panax; species Panax quinquefolius. Next base: position 60,163,315 of record CM035154.1, on the reverse strand, counting down.
AAATAAATTAAATAATATGGAACAACTTATAAGTACAATTTATAAATTTATAAATAATTTATTAGATAAATTTTAAATATGACATATTTTAATGACAATATTTATAATAATAATTTGATTAATTTTAAGTGATATCATTATAATATATCACTTTAATTGGAATAAGAATATGAAAAAGGGACACCATATATGCATTTGGTTTGAGAAATTGAGAAGTTATTGTAAGTTTATGAATTTGATAAGCTATTACAAATGAATCTATGATGCACAAACAAAAATACCAATGAAAACTAAAAATTTTAAATATATTCGAATTCGTATTCCTATTTGAAATTTGTATTCGAATAACTTTATATATATATATATATATATATATATATATATATATATATATGGGTTAAGTTCAGATGACCACCTGAGGTTTGGACGGTTTCCCACTTAACCACCTGTAGTCAGTAAAGCAATATTTAAACACCCGACTTTTTGAGGTGAAGTGAAAACGTCACTTTTTCCATCTAACTTAACTGTGAGTTGGCTAATGACTTATTTACCCTCCAATTT
>CM035154.1:60062754-60157754 GCA_020205615.1 Panax quinquefolius | reverse complement strand
TTTGTAATTGCCATGCATTGTATTTTTGTCCAATTGCATATTGTTTCACTGCCTCTCTAAATTCTTTATGGTTAGTAAATTTCATTCCAACAAAAAATTTAACATTTTTAATGTTAGTCTTTAGATTAAACTCAAGATATTTTCTCTTTCTTATATTAGTTGGTCTCACCTCATTATCTCTATTCTTACTTTTTTCAGGTGTGTGCAGCTCATCAGAATCCAAGTCAATTTCATCCCAAGCTTCAGTTAGTGCTCTTTGCCCACCTTCATCAACAGGTCCCTACCCATCTTCATCAACATCATTTCCTTCTTCATTTTCTTTGTCTCATTTTCTTCTTCTGTTCCTCTTTTTCTCACTTTTCCCTCTCTTTTGCTGCTCTCAAATTTTTCCTACCAACAAGTAACTCTTCATCACCCTCAACTAACCAGTCACAATTACTACTTGTATCAGAGTCTATATCTCCTTCCCCTTCATACTCTGTATCTTTCTCATTATCAGTCTGAAGCACATCAACCTCAACCTCTTTTACCCCCTCATTATTTGAATGTTCTTCAATGTTAACATCTTTTAAAATTTCAACAAATCCCTCACTATCATCATCTATGTTCTCACCAGTACTTACTATTTGTTCATGGTCATGGCCTGAGTAGATCTCAATAATAATGTTCTTCTTATCATACTCACACATATCAATAACTCCTTTATCATAACCTACTGCCCTACGCCCTTCTGCTAAACTTTGTCCAGGGATAAGATAATATACATTTTTCACATTATTGCTTCCAAGTATTGTTGAAACATAATCAATAATCTTAGGCCCAGTTGTATAATCAAGATCATATTTAAACAATTCACTAACAGTGCCTCCAACATAATCAACTATATCACCATTATTTACTAGTTTACCACCATTATGAAATATTAAAGTAATGACATCCATTTTTGCATTAAAAAAGAATATATATAAATAATATATATATATATATATATATATATATATTTAACAATTAGTAAACATAAACTAAACAAATGGGGATCTCACGTGAGTTAGGGAGACAAAACTATGGGGAACTGTGGAGGAATAATACTTTACAGTTGGGAGACTACATTTTCTTATCAATACAAATGTAATGCACAGTATCAAAGCCCAAATATCACACATTCAAACCATAGACATAGATATGTGGTAGATACACTTACTTCGTCGAAACTTTGAAAGTGGGGACAAATGCACAATATGAATGCCAACTCAGTAAATAATGCACGATCACGGTCCTTCTTCGCCGGAATCGTGTCGCAATCGTTGATTCTCAGTATTTCTTCGTCGAAATTGTTGATTTGTAGTTTTTGAGCTAGGGTTTTTTTTTGATCGAGTTCGGGCTTGTTTTAAATAGACCGTGGTGGAGGTTTAGATCGATTGTTATTGTTATGAAGATTTTAATTTAATGTTTAATTTTTCTGAATTGTTTTTGGACCAATTTACCCTCTATTATATCAGATTTGTTTAATCCATAATTAAAAAACTATTTTTTAGCCACATCAGCTTCCTATGGCCCCACACAAATAGCCACGTCAGCAATTTCTGACGTGGCCGCGTCCAAATAGTGAAGGAATACAGTGCGGCCGCGCTACTCTAGAAATTCAAAAGCTCTTCTCTACTACTTGAGCGTGGCAGAGGGGAGTGGAGGTTGTGGGTGTTGGGTGTCGATAATAAGAGAGAAAAAGGGGGAAGTAGGTTTGACTGTTATGCTTATTTTTGAAAAAAAATTTCAAAGTGGCGCGACCGCGCTGAGAAGTAAGTTAAATTAGGTGCTGTCGCACCTACATTATAGAGGCATGCTATTTTTTTCTGGGGTTGGGCGCTTCCGCGCCGTGTCCCAGTGTAATCTGACCCCGACCATGTTGCCCTGTACCCATGATTTTGTTTTATATTTTCTCCTTTTTAACCTTTTGACTTCACTAATTGATTGCAGCTTACATAAACATAAATAAGTTATTAATATCTACTAATAAAATTACCAAATCATGAAAAGTTCTATAAAATTGACATAAAAATAAATGAACTTATGAGTTGTCTCTCATCAAGTGCTTGATTTCGAGTCTTTCAGCCTGACTACTTCCTATTTCAGTCGGGTTCAGCTTAACTGTATTGGTTAGTCTTGCTATTAGTCGTGCATCCTCAACAGTGTTCTACCAACTGCCCTTTCTAATACATTGTTTGCTGTTTACTTCACAATTCCTCACCAATTAGAGCTTTTAAGCCAAAACTTTCTCAACAGTCTTCATGAACCAAATCCTTAATTTCATTGATCTGATAACAATCCTCATTGTCATTTGGGAACTTAATTGCCTTGAACACTTTTAATTTCATCTTTTGATCATTCACTCTCATAGTCAATTCCCCATTTTGCACATCGATTAATGTTCTTTCGGTCTACAGAAATGGTCTTCCCAGAATAAAAAACAACAAAATCCACTAGAAGAATGAGTTTATCTACCTTTACCAACACATCCTCTATTATAGCCATCGGATACGTAATTGATCTGTGTGCAAGTTGCAAGGTGACACTTGTTCGCTTTGCATTTTCTAAACCCAGCTTCTTATATATTGAAAGTGGCATAAGATTTATGTTTGCTCCCAGATCGCACAAAGCTCTCTCCATAAATTGATTTCCTATTAAACATGGAAGTGTAAAACTTCCTAGATCTTTTAACTTTGGTGGTAGCTTTCTCTGAAGAACCACACTACATTCTTTTGTTAACGCCATAGTTTTGAACTCGCCTAGTCCTCGTTTCTTAGATAATATATCCTTTATAAATTTCTCGTAGGTCGGCATCTTTTCCAGTTCTTTGGAAAATAGAATATTGATAGGAAATTTTTTAAAAACATCCATGAATTTTGAGAACTGATTCTTCAGCTTCTTACTTTGCAATCATTGAGGGAAGGGCACAAGAGGCAGCGACATACTTTGTTCTTTTCCATTAACTTTCATTGTTGGATTTTCCCTTCTATCTTCCTCAGTTTTGTTTGAGTTTGTCTCTTGTTCCATCCTTTATTCAACATTATTGTCCGTGTGACGCCCCCAAAATAGGTATACATCACCTATTCTGAGTTGCCAAATACATGGTACATAATACAAATACAATGTTTAATATACAACAAGAAAGCTGTGAGTTTTAATACAAATATTGTCTTCTAGACAATATCCACTCTCGGAATAAGTCCTTATTACATTTATTGTCACACTATTTAACAGAATAGTGAGGACTACTAATACTATCATCTGGACCGTAACTCCATTCCCTGACTAGTCCCGACTACGTTCTCATTTCCTGAAGAGAACAGTGAAAGAAAGGGTGAGCTCAACTAGCCTAGTAAGAAATATTATGACTAAGATAATGCAGAATAAATTATCATTAGTCTTCAATAGTGTTAAACTGATAAAATACAAAGACATCAAGTTTAATTGCAGCGGAACATGCAATCCATTAAAAGAGTCAAGTAGAGAATAAAATCTACTATTTTATGATTTAAAAGGTGTTTCATCACTTTTATCGCTGGGACTCAGCTTAATAAATAATCCACATCATCCCTGCACTACGACCAAGGATATTCATTAGTATCACAACCACAAATTATCCATGCACTACGAGCCAAGGATATTCGTGTATTCATCAATGGTAATGACCATGCCATAAAACAATTCATCTTTGCTTCGTTGGCCGAAGAGAATCCATATCCATAATCATACCAAAAACTGTCCATCAATGCACTAGGGGCCAATGAGGACTTTTTCCACATCATTTGTAACATTACGATCATGATTATACCGAATAATCCTCGGTCATAATCATACCAAGTCCATCTATGCACTCTGAGCCACGAGATGACTTTCAACATAATATAAACATGAGGATGATGACAATGATATAAGAATTCAATAAAACAAGTTCAAGAATTAATTTATCCAGGAACTAATAACGTCCAAATTGTCAACATGATACTTCTCTCAGAAGAATATTTCCATGAATAGATACTGGATGAAGCGCAAATATCAAGGACATTCCACTAATTTTATGGAGTATAGAAGTTAAAACTTTAACCAACTGAGTATAATAAAGAATGGAATAACAAAAGAAATCACCATGCATGCGGTGCCGCGACAGAGCAGTTATTCAGCGAGCAATAAATAATGGAACTGGTCAGCGTAATACGCACCAAGCGGGATATTCAACAAAATAATAAAGAATGGAATAACAACAGAAATCACCATGCATGCGGTACTTGGCAGATGTATAAAAAGTTATTCTAATAGAATAATAAATAACGGAACCGGTCCCACAGAAACGAAATGAATACAAGATATTCCAATGAATAATAAAGATGGAACCAGTCCCACGTAAAATGCATGATAGGATGTTCCAACAAAATAATAAAGACGGAACCAGGTCCGGCGTAAAATGCACAGACAGGATATTCCAACAGAATAATAAAGAATGGAATAATAACAGAATTTCACCATGTATGCGGTATTTTGCATAGACAGGTTATTCCAGTAGAATAATAAATAATGGAATAATAGAAGAATTTCACCAAGTATAAGGTAGATCACAGCGTATCAAAGTTATTCCAGAATAATAAAGAATGGAATAATGAAGTTCTCTTCATGAATATAAAAAATAATACCCCTTACCTTATAAAGAAGAGTACTCCGACGATAGGGCGGGGATGTACTTGAAGAAACTTTCACTACGCTCAAAGCTTTCTTAAACGCTAAAGAAATACGCTCAAGATAGAAGAATAATTTCTCTCTGGTTTCTCTCTAGAGTTTCAAATTGAATTCGTAAGAAATAATGAAGGAATGAGCTTTATTTATAGAAGAATGGGTGAATAGTAACCAATCCATGAACGGTCGAGATCGATTTACTTTAAACAGAATGGCCTATATTGGTTTTCAATAAAATATAATAGATTCTATTTATAATCTAATAAAACGACTAACTTTAAAAAGATTTTACTATGCAAACAAGATATCACGAGCACTATGCAAACACTATGCATAATAAAATATAATATAATCTAATTATTGCCTAATAAAATAGATAACTTTATAAAAGTATTTTGTTTTATATAAAAAGATTTTACTATTAGCCTAATAAAATGAATAACTTTATAAAAGTAATCTGTTTTATTACATTAATAATACTAATAAAACAAAACTTCATCATCATTATTATTATTCACACTATTAATCGATTAAGTCGATTCCTGTGAAAAAGGTGGCTTTCAATAAGGATTTCTCCTATCAAGCGCGCAATTAGGTGAGCAAACCTCTCCTTGACAGAACTTCTAGACATCGTTAATATTGCAAATAATAATATTAATAACTTCGTCATCTCAATTATAAAATATCAACAATAATTGAATCAATTAACGTGAGATACTATGCAATAATTACTGAAGCAATAATTGAACAAAACTGAGTGACTTCTCACGTAAGCATCAATAATCAATATCGTGTGCTACTATGCAACCACGCATATTCCTGTACTTTTAACACCGGGTGTTTCAACAGTTAATGGTAAAACTTCCGCCGTTATTTTCATAAAAAATATTTTTGTCATTTTCTCAATCCGACAATAATTCCGTTGTGGGGTCCACCAATGATTGTGCCGCTGTACGAATATTCTATGTTTAAAATGAATATTCCCCAGCCAATCGAATATTATACAACAACTTGCGTACTTTTCAAAATTTATAAATATTACCCACAACTATAACATTATATCAAATTCATTCAAAAATGATAATTATAGAAAATTCATCTTTATTCATAAAAGTTGGGGTCTTACAATCTCCCTTCTTATGAAATTTCACCCTCGAAATTAGGGTGCGTACGGTATATCGAAGAGGTAAGGATACCTTGATTTCATTTGATTCGACTCAGGTCATTTCCTCAACATCGTGGTTCCTCCATAAAACTTTGACTTAAGGTATAACCTTGGAGCGTAGAATATGTTCCTTCTTATCCAAGATTTGAACAGAACCTCTTCATACGTTAAATCTTTGACTATTTCGTCCAGGTTCTAACTCAATAATGTGGTTTGGGTCTTTCACATATTTACGTAACATGGATATATGAAAAGCGTTATGAACACGAGACATACTTGGCGGTAAAGCAAGTCTATAGGCTACTGATCCCTACTAGATCGAGGATTAAAATGGGCCAATGAATCGAGGATTGAGCTTTCCTCTCTTTCCAAATCTCGTAACTCCTTTCCATGGAGCAACACGTAACAAACACATGATCTCCAATATCGAATTCCACCTCCTTTCGATGAAAATCAGCATAACTCTTTTGTCGGTCTTGTGAGGTTTTTATACGTTGTCGGATCATTTGAATCTTTTTCGTAGTCATACGTACCAACTCCGATCCCAACAACGTTGCTTCACCCACCTTATCGCAGCATACTGGAGAACGACACTTTCTTCCATACAACGCTTCGAATGGAGCCATGCCAATGCTTGCTTGATAACTGTTGTTGTAGGAAAACTCCACTAATGGTAAGAACTTGTCCCAACTTCCCTTGAAGTCAAGGACACAGAGTCTTAACAAATCTTCAAGAGTTTGAATAGTCCTCTCTGATTGTCTGTCCATTTGAGAATGATATGCCGAACTAAATCGTAAATCCGTGCCAATAGCTTTTTGCAAACTAACCCAAAATCGTGAAGTGAATCTTGGGTCTCGATCAAAAACTATGGATACTGGCATACCATGCAATCTTACAACCTCATTTATGTACATACGAGCAAGACGTTTAAGTGTATAAGTTTCTCGTATAGGTAAGAAATGAGCAGACTTGGTCAATCTATCAACAATAACCCAAATTGCATCTATACCCTGAGAAACCTTGGGAAGACCAGTAACAAAATCCATGGTAATGTGCTCCCACTTCCATTCTGGAATTTGGTTGCAATGGACCTTTTGGTACTTGATGCTTCGCCTTGACTTGTTGACACGTTAGACACCTTGAGATAAACAACACTATCTCTCTCTTCATATTGCCCCACCAAAATGTATGTCGAATATCATGATACATTTTAGTACTCCTAGGATGGATTGCAAATGGTGTGTTATGTGCCTCCATCATGATTTAATACTTTAACTCAGGGTCGTTAGGAACAAAAAGTCTGGAGTTGACTCGAAGTATTCCTTCTTCGTCGATTCTTGCTTTTGGCATAGCACCTTCTTGTACTTTCTTCCTCATATGCATCAGCTCCAGGTCTGTAGCTTGAGCAGCTTTAACTCTATCGATTAAAGTCGGTTCCACTCGTATATTCGCCATCATCACTTGGGTCCTTGGAGTCTTTATCTCTATCTCCATCCTTTGCAAGTCACACAAAATGGGCCTTTGCGTTGACAATATCGCACTCATACCCGCATATGATCTTCTACTCAATTCGTCAGCTACCACGTTCGCTTTTCCAGGATGGTATTGGATGGTATGATCATAATCTTTCAACAGTTCAAGCTAATATCGCTGTCGCATGTTTAGTTCCTTTTGAGTGAATAAATATTTGATGCTTTTATGATCCGTAAAGATCTCCACTTTCTCCCCATACAAGTAATGCCTCCAAATTTTAAGTGTGAAGACAACAGCTGCCAACTCTAGATCATGAGTAGGATAATTCCTCTCATATTCTTTGAGTTGTCGAGAGGCATAGGCTATGACTTTCCCATGTTGCATAAGAACACATCCTAACCCTTTGCCCAAAGCATCACTGTAAATGACAAATCCCTCCGAGCCAGATGGTATTGTCAAAACAGGTGCTGAAATGAGCCTCCTCTTGAGTTCTTGAAAACTCTTCTCGCATTCCTTACTCCAAGCAAATTTTGTATCTTTCCGAGTCAGCTGAGTTAAGGGAGTAGCGATTCGAGAAAACCCTTCTACGAATCTCCGATAATAACCAGCTAAGCCGAGAAAGCTACATACTTCGGTCATTGATTTAGGTTGCTCCCAGTTTTGAATAGCTTCAATCTTTGCTGGGTCAACAGATATTCCATGACTTGATACCACGTGCCCAAGGAACGTTACTTCCTCAAGCCAGAACTCGCATTTCTTCAACTTGGCATAAAGCTTATATTCACGAAGCTTTTGAAGAATCAGCCTCAAGTGTTGCTCATGATCTTCACGGCTTTTTGAATAAATAGGGATGTCATCAATAAAGACGACCACAAAGTGATCCAAATATTCCTTGAATACTCTGTTCATCATATCCATGAAGGCAGCGGGAGCATTAGTCAATCCAAAGGACATGACTAGGAATTCATAATGCCCGTACCGAGTTTTGAAAGCCGTCTTTGGAATGTCATCGGTTCTAATCTTCAATTGATGATATCCGAAATGAAGATCAATCTTTGAAAAGAATTTGGCGCCTTGCAACTGATCAAACAGGTCATCAATACATGGAAATGGGTACCTATTTTTGATGGTGACATGATTCAACTCCCGATAATCAATACAAAGTCGCATACTCCCATCTTTCTTCTTCACGAATAGAACATGAGCACCCCAATGAGAAGTACTAGGATGAATGAAATCGATGTCTAACAATTCTTGCAGTTGGGTCTTTAACTCCTGAAGTTCAATAGGAGCTATTCGATATGGGGCTTTGGAAATAGGTTTTGTACCAGGTTTAAGGTCAATACAAAATTCAATTTCACGCTCTGGGGGTAGGCCAGGAAGTTCTTCAGGGACTACATCAGGAAATTCATTAACAATAGAAATATCATTCAAAACTGACGTATTTTTGTTTAGATCCGTGACATGAGCTAAGAAAGCTTGACATCCATTTTTTAATAAACGAGTATCTTTATGGCTTGAGATGACAATGATTGATTTTAATGGCTTGGTTGCTTGAATTCGCATTATAGGTTGATTAGGAATATGAAAGCTAACAACCTTACAAAAACAATCAATTTTTGCATGATGAGTGGTTAACCAATCAATCCCAAGAATTACGTCAAATGCAAGTATTTTCGATGAAATAAGATCGACAGGTAATGTGAGGGTCCCGATTTGAACCAAACAAGACTTATAAACAATGGATGTAATGAAGGTTTCTCCCAACGGAGTTTCAACAGATAAGTCAAAGTCCAATTTCTCCGGAGTCAAATTTAAACGTTGAGAGCAAGTAGGAGAAATAAAGGAATGGGTAGAACCGGTATCAAATAAGGTATATACTTCGCTAGAGTTTATGATAAGCTTACCCGTGATGACCTCATTCGGGTTCCTTGCATTCTGGGAGGTCACAAAAAATGCTCTCCCTTGCACTACTGGCTTTGACTTTTCTGGGGCTTCCTTTGGTGCCTCAATCCTAGCTGAACTTGTCTTCGGTGAACGACAAAATTGGGCTAGGTTACCTTCTCTTCCACAATTATAACATGCTTTGGACGACATCGCACATTTTGGACTGATGTGTCCCCCCCCCCTCCGCATTTAAAGCATATGATTGGTGGTCGTTCTCCTTCCTTAACAACAGGTGCTGATGCTGACGTCTTTCCATCATTGTTGAATCTCCTCTTCTTGAAATGTCCATTCTTATTACTTTGACCATGATTACCACCGAAGTGGTTACCATTTATGGCATGTTGATTCCCTTCATGCTTATTGTCACCGCCGATGATTTGTTATCACCTTTGGTATTATCATTTTCTTAATTTGCTCTCTTTTGGTTGGGTTGACTCATTATCGCACTCCAATAACTGAGCCCTATTAACAACATCTGGATACAAACACAGTTTATGAGAGATAAGATATTGATGTATCTCGGGTTTCAAACCTTTTAGAAACATTCGCGTCATTCTCTCCTCATTATCAACCAAATGGGACACAAACCGGGACAGCTCGGCAAACTTGGCTTCGTACTGCGACACGGTCATGTTGTTTTGCTCCAGTTTAATGAACTCTACCTCTTTCATGTGACGAATACTTTCAGGAATGTACTTGTCGTTGAACAGTTCTTGAAACTTTTCCCAAGACATCTTGGTCACGGCGGTGGAGTACGCTTTCTGATTCCCACCAAGAATCGCCTCCGCATAATATGAAGGTGGCAAAGGGAACCTTTTGCTCCTCGGAGCAACCCAAGACATCAAATATCTTGTTGTTCTGTTTTATCCACGTCTCCGCCTTAAGTGGTTTTGGATCTCCAAAAAACTCCGGTGGTCCCAGCTCCTTGAACTGTTTGGCGGTGACCGTCCGAGAGTTGCCAGTGTTTCCACCTGCATTTTGGACAGGGGCCGCTCTCGCCTGATGTTGTATGAATTGCATGAAGCCTCGGAACATTCCATCATTCAACATTTGGTTAGTGTTATTGTTTGCATGAGGATTGTCGCTTTCCTGATGCACATTATCCTAGTTATTGATCTGTGGAGACTCAACGGTCTCCTGTGCTCCATTGATGTTCTCAACATTCTTGGATGCCATTTTCAATTACTGTCACAAAACAAGGGTTAATTAACATATAACATATTATCCCTATACTCTGACCGACCAATTAAATACCAAATAAACTTAGGTAGGTCATACTAGAGAAGGAATTTCGTCTCTCCCTCCTAGTTCTTGTCTCACATCTTAGCCAGGATCATATCCTAAGCTTTGATACTAACTGTGACGCCCCCAAAATAGGTATACATCACCTAATCTGAGTCGCCAAATACATGGTACAGAATTCAAATACAATCTTTAACATACAACAAGAAAGCTGTGAGTTTTAATACAAATATTATCTTGTAGACAATATCCACTCTCAGAATAAGTCCTCATTACATTTATTGTCACACTATATTAAACTAAATGTAAATAACCCAAAAATATAACGAACTACAATGTAAATAACTAACTATATGCAATACGACACTAAAATGCCCCCAAACTTAAACTAGACATTGTCCTCAATGACTGAAATAGAAAAAATTAAAGCAGAGGACTTCCCTAAAAATATAGCAATCTTCCTCCTTGCCCGCTAAGTTTGGAGAATAGGCTAAGTACATGGAACAAATTGGGCACCACACTTGAATTTGACTTGAATAACCTGTAAAACCATGATAGAAGCAATTTTATTAAATCCTAAATAAATGCAAATTCAAAACTACTAATATAAAACTTAATAAAAACTAAAAATAAAAATTAAACTTGGGTTGCCTCCCAATAAGCGCTTGTTTTATAATCTCAGCCTGACTTTGTCTGGTCAATGCTATCCAATTCCTCTTCGAAAGTTGAGGAACCCTCCATCTATCGGAAATAATATAGCTTTTGGTAGGTTCCCATTTACGATAGCCATTGTATTAAAGTCACCTAGCATGCTTTCTTTAGATAAGATCACATTCAAGAATGTCCAACATCTAGGTGTTTTTTCCATTGTGTCTGCAAATAGATTCTGGCATTGAGGCTTGTCAGACACAACAATCTCTTCTTCTATCTTCTCCAACTCATTGAACCATGGCTTCGAAGTTGTACTCGCTTTTACGTCACAAGGAGTATTGCCAACGACATGACTACCTAGCGGACAAGGTTTTGTAAATCTAACCGGACTCTTGAACTGTCGAGGAGAAGGCACTTGAGGCATAAATAACATTGGCTCATCATCATTGGCTCTCACAATTAGTTCTTCACCGACCTTGTTGTCATTATCCCCACTTGTCTCCTCTTTTTCATCTCGTGGCTCATCCAGTTGTAGATTTGGCTCGGGCTCACCATCGGGCTCATCATCAGTCTCGTTATCCATGTCATAGAGCCAAGTGTTTTGAGGATGGTTGTTCAACGCATGTGCTATCTGCCCCAATTGATTTTCCAGATTCTTTATTGACTCACCTTGGCTTTGTATATTCAGCTCTATTTGATTAAATCTTTTTTCTTGTTCCTCGTACTCTTTTTCAAAAGCTATAATAAATTTTTCCAAGGCTTCCTCCCAATTTGAATGTTCTTCCTGTTGTAGTGGAGGTGGACACGAAAAATCCAGTGGGTATGTTGGAGTTGGAGCATAAAATTGATTTTGATTGTTACTCCATGAAAAATTCGAGTGATACCCCCAATTCTGATGAAAGTTGTTGGGATAGACATAACTGTTGGGATAATCGCCCCTATACTGTACCGGCTCGAAACTGATGGCGCATTGATGACTCATATGATTTCCAGCACAATAATCACAAGTAACCGCCACACTTTGATGACGTTGAGCTACAAAAGCGTTGACCATCTTTGAAAGTGTATCCATCTGTGCTGACAATGCAGAAAGTTTCTCAAGTCTGTCAATCTCCGCTTCCCTTGGTTGAGTCATGTTCGTGTATGGCCATTGATACGCAAAGTCATCCATGGTTCCTAAAAAGAGAGAAATATAAGAAGAGAATTAAAAATAAAAAAACAAAAAAAATAAAAATGTTTAAATTAAAACTAATTTGATTGAAATTAATATTGAAAAATAATTATTAAATTAATTCCCAAGAAGCGGCGCCAAAAAACTTTGATCGATTTTCAATCAATGAATACGCAAGTATACACTATCAACAAGTAATAAAGTGAAAGTAGAGTATCGTTCAACGAGGAATTATTTGATAAAATCACCAAGTACTAATTCTTAACCAAACTAATTTTATTTAAACAATCTCAAATCGTGATTTTCTAATTAATAAAACTAAATTAATCAATTAAAACTAGGTTACTTTATAAATGAATTCAAATAAATAAAGGCTAAGATTCCAATATCCCCAATTATGAACTATAAACCAATTATCCAATTATTCCAATTATTATGTCTCATGAATTGTTAACAGAATTCTCAAATGCCAAAAGCCCTCTCTCAAGTGATCAATTGCCTTCTATTTAACCCCAGATTAATTTTGCTATATCTCTATGCAAAACAATTGAATTAAACTCGTTACAATCCCAATTCCTTATGTGTTACATACGGCAAATAGATATTCTCATTCTATTCACAAACCTACTTATTCACTGTGCAAATAACTAAGTCACATGTCACCATGCCTCAGCTTCTAACCCTAGAATTCCTTTCTCAATTCCTTCTAGAGTAACAAGGTAATTATCGATCGATAATTAATCAATAAGCTCAAAGCAAGATGAACAATTTACTTCAACATAAATAATTAAAATAAATCAAATAATCAATTCATAATCATAAAAAGTTCAATTGAAATCTTAATGAAAGAGTTAGTTCATAATTAATGAATTAAAATCAAGAATCCACAATTGAATAGACATTAAAAGATAAAAGTAAGATGAGAGAAGAGAATATAATCATTGTCAAGAACTTGAGACTCCTCTTTCGCTCCTGCTTTGAACCTTCAATGGTGTCCAAGTTGCTTCCATCTCCAAAACTAATAAGAACTAGGGTTATGTTCTAATATAAAGGAGTGTTTAATCTAGTCTAATCTATGTAATCTCCTCTATTTTATGCCTTACATCATGTATTTATAGGTTACAAGTCCAATTTTTAGCTTAGGAACAAACCCAATCCAATTTGGAGTCAAAAAGGTGTCAAAATTCGCCCAAAACGCGTCCAGGCCGCACCCAACCTCTTCCCCAGCGCTCCATCACTGTTCACGATGCTGAGAATCTACCTTATAGCACCCCGACGCTGTAAATAGGCTTAAAATTAGCGCCCCGGCGCTGTTACAAGTTCTGACATTTTATGCTCCGACGTCCTTTGGGAAAATGGCCATAACTTCTTCGTCTGAACTCTGATTTCGATGATTCAAGATGTTCCGGAAAGAGGAGAAGTAGATCTACAACTTTCATGCTTTGAGTGTTTCGAAATAATGTCCAGAGATATAGTCAAATTGGCTCTGAAGTAACTGCTGTGTAAATGGCAAGCCGAAAACGCGAATCTAGCCACCCCAAACGTCGATCCAATTAACTTTTGTCCCAAATCCTACAAAACAATATAAAACATGCTTGAATAGATACAAACACATAAAAATATCCTAAAAGACTTGAGAACAACAATAAATTAAGCCCGAATGTATCCAATTCATGTGTATAAAACTCACTCATCAAATACCCCCAAACTTAAACCTTTGCTTGTCCTCAAGCAAAAACACAAAAATGTTATGCAATGCAATGTAATGAAACTAATCTATATGCCTCACGACTCCAACAAAGAATGACGTAAACAAGTCTATTCAACCTACTTAGAGAAATCAAGTAAACATGATAATACATCATATTAAAACAAATCAAGTAATTTCCCAATCAATCATTAAATCTTAGATCGTTATCACCGATATAGTGCGTGTGTGTGCTCCACAACAATGTTAATCGATATAAAATCAAATTTAACACATAATAGGTCTCTTTAAAGGCATCATACGTTGAAAACTCACAAAATTCACTTAACAAGCTAGATCCAACTAAAGTCAAACATCCACCAAGTTCAAGAGTCCAATCCGGATACTTATGCTTTACTTTTCATTACGGGATTTTTGCTCATTTCCTTTTTTTTTTTTTTTTTTTTTTTTTTTTTTAACCATGATCGTGGTAATGTCTCATTCCATTAGGCTAATGTTGTCACCCCTTAGTGAGCCACCAACGACTCCTGCACCATATAAGACCTTTAGCGCTTAGGTTTTAAGATACCCTTTCAAGCATTTTTACTCAAGTAACAAAGGCCCCAAACAAAACTAGCTACTCAGAATTTTTTTTTTTTTTTTTTAGCGAAGCTTATATATCCCAAATTTTCCCCCAAACTTAAGTTTTATCAAAATTTAGCCATCTCCGCCTATTCATGTCTTTCATTCCTTTACACTAGTATTATCCTTAAGAAATCCATTATGTATCAATTTAAACTTAATCAGTCAACATAGCAGTTATTAACGTGCTAACCTTAATTATACCAGTTTCAAATAGGAAAAGATTCAATTCATAACAAGAAATCACATCAAAGCCTGAATATTCAATACTATACTTATCTACTTAACTCCAGTCTCATCATTGGCCAAAATTGACTTTTACTCTCTAACAGATGGAATCATGCAAATATAAACTAACCGCAATAAACATAGTAAACTAACTACTATTTTTGTGATTTTTTAAAAAAAAAAATTTTAAACAAAAAAAACTGAATGCAAAAACTAAATGTAAATAACCTGAAAACATAACGAACTATAATGTAAATAACTAACTATATGCAATACGACACTAAAATGCCCTTAAACTTAAACTAGACATTGTCCTCAATAACTGAAATAGAAAAAATTAAAGCAGAGGACTTCCCTGAAAATATAGCAATCTTCCTCCTTGCCCGCTAAGTTTGGAGAATAGGCTAAGCACATGGAACAAATTGGGCACCACACTTGAATTTGACTTGAATAACTTGTAAAACTATGATAAAAGCAATTTTATTAAATCCTTAATAAATGCAAATTCAAAACTACTAATATAAAACTTAATAAAAACTAAAAATAAAAATTAAACTTGGGTTGCCTCCCAATAAGCGCTTGTTTTATAATCTCAGCCTGACTTTGTCTGGTCAATGCTATCCAATTCCTCTTCGAAAGTTGAGGAACCCTCCATCTATCGAAAATAATATAGCTTTTAGTAGGTTCCCATTTACGATAGCCATTGTATTAAAGTCACCTAGTATGCTTTCTTTAGATAAGATCACATTCAAGAACGTCCAACATCTAGGTGTTTTTTCCATTGTGTCTGCGAATAGATTCTGGCATTGAGGCTTGTCGACACAACAATCTCTTCTTCTATCTTCTCCAACTCATGAACCATGGCTTCAAGTTGTACTCGCTTTTACGCCACAAGGAGTATTGCCCATACGACATGACTACCTAGCGGACAAGGTTTTGTAAATCTAACTTGGGACTCTTGAATCGTCGAGGAGAAGGCACTTGAGGCATAAATAACATGGCTCATCATCATTGACTCTCACAATTAGTTCTTCACCGACCTTGTTGTCATTATCCCCACTTGTCTCCTCTTTTTCATCTCGTGGCTCATCCGGTTGTAGATTTGGCTCTGCTCACCATCTGCTCATCATCGGCCTCGTTATCCATGTCATAGAGCCAAGTGTTTTGAGGATTCGGTTGTTCAACGCATGTGCTATCTCGCCCCAATTGATTTTCCAGATTCTTTATCGACTCACCTCGCTTTGTATATTCAAATTTATTTGATTAAATCTTTTTCTTGTTCCTCGTACTCTTTTTCAAAAGCTATAATAAATTTTTCCAAGGCTTCCTCCCAATTTGAATGTTCTTCCGTCAGTAGTGGAGGTGGACACGAAAAATCCGGTGGGTATGTTGGAGTTGGAGCATAAAATTGATTTTGATTGTTACTCCATGAAAAATTCGAGTGATACCCCAATTTCGATGAAAGTTGTTGGGATAGACATAATCTGTTGGGATAATCGCCCCTATCTTTGCACTTCTGGCTTAGAAATCGATGGCGATTGATGACTCATATGATTTCCAAAGACAATAATCACAAGTAACCGCCACACTTTGATGACGCTGAGCTACAAAAAGCGTTGACCATCTTCGAAAGTGTATCCATCTCAGGTACGATAATGCGTAAAGTTTCTCAAGTCTGTCAATCTCCGCTTCCCTTGGTTGAGTCATGTTCGTGTATGGCCATTGATACGCAAAGTCATCCATGGTTCCTAAAAAGAGAGAAATATAAGAAGAGAATTAAAAATAAAAAAACAAAAAAAATAAAAATGTTTAAATTAAAACTAATTTGATTGAAATTAATATTGTAAAATAATTATTAAATTAATTCCCAAGAATCTACAGCGCTTAAAAACTTGTTGATCGATTTCAATTAATCAATGAATACGCAAGTATACACTATCAACAAGTAATAAAGTGAAAGTAGAGTATCGTTCCCACGAGGAATTATTTGATAAAAATCACCAAGTACTAATTCTTAACCAAACTATTTTTATTTAAACAATCTCAAATCGTGATTTTTTTAATTAATAAAACTAAATTAATCAATTAAAACTAGGTTACTTTATAAATGAATTCAAATAAATAAAGGCTAAGACTCTAATATCCCCAATTATGAACTATAAACCAATTATCCAATTATCCCAATTATTATGTCTACTGAATTGTTAACAGGAATTCTCAAATGCCAAAAGCCCTTTCTCAAGTGATCATTTGCCTTCTATTTAACCTAGATTAATTTTGCTATATCTCTATGCAAAACAATTGAATTAAACTCATTACAATCCCAATTCCTTATGTGTTACATGCGGCAAATATATATTCTTATTCTATTCACAAACCTACTTATTCACTGTGCAAATAACTAAGTCACATGTCACCATGCCCAGTTCTAACCCTAGAATTCCTTTCTCAATTCCTTCTAGAGTAACACAGTAATTACTGATCAGATAATTAATCAATAAGCTCAAAGCAAGATGAACAATTCACTTCAACACAAATAATTAGAATAAATCAAATAATCAATTCATAATCATAAAAAGTTCAATTGAAATCTTAATGAAAGAGTTAGTTCATAATTAATGAATTAAAATCAAGAATCCACAATTGAATAGACATTAAAAGATAAAAGTAAGATGAGAGAAGAGAATATAATCATTGTCAAGAAATCTCGAGACTCCTCTTTCGCTCCTGCTTTGAATCTTCAATGGTCTTCAAGTTGCTTCAATCTCCAAAACTAATAAGAACTAGGGTTATGTTATAATATAAAGGAGTGTTTAATCTAGTCTAATCTATGTAATCTCCTCTATTTTATGCCTTACATCATGTATTTATAGGTTACAAGTCCAATTTTTAGCTTAGGAACAAACCCAATCCAATTTGGAGTAAAAAAGGTGTCAAAATTCGCCCAAAACGCATCCAGGCCGCACCCAACCTCTTCCCCAGTGCTCCATCACTGTTCACGACGCTGAGAATCTGCCTTATAGCACCCCGGCGCTGCAAATATGCTTAAAATTAGCGCCCCAGCGCTGTTACAAGTTCTGACATTTTCTGCTCCGACGTCCTTTGGGAAAATGGCCATAACGTCTTCGTCTGAACTCTGATTTTGATGATTCAAGATGTTCCGGAAAGAGGAGAAGTAGATCTACAACTTTTATTCTTTGAGGTTTTCGAAATAATGTCCGGAGCTATAGTTAAATTGGCTTTGAAGTGACTGCTGTGTAAATGGCAAGCCGAAAACGCAAATCTAGCCACCCCAAACGTCGATCCAAGTAACTTTTGTCCTAAATCCTACAAAACAATATAAAACATGCTTGAATAGACACACACACATAAAAACATCCTAAAAGACTTGAGAACAACAATAAATTAAGCCCGAATGTACCCAATTCATGTGTATAAAACTCACTCATCAACAGGATATTCCAACAGAATAATAAAGAATGGAATAATAATAGAATTTCACCATGTATGCGGTATTTTGCATAGACCGATTATTCCAGCAGAATAATAAATAATGGAATAACAGAAGAATTTTACCAAGTATAGGGTAGACACAGATATAAGTTATTCCAAATGTAATAATAAAGAATTGAATAATGTAAGTTCTCTTCATGAATATAAAAATAATACCCCTTACCTTATAAAGAAGAGTACTCCAGATGGTAGGTAGGGAATATACTTGAAGAAACTTGCACTACGCTTCAAAGCTTTCTTAAACGCTAAAGAAATACGCCAAGATAGAAGAATAAATCTCTCTACGTTTCTTTCTCTAGAGTTTCAGTGAATTCGTAAGAAATAATGAAGGAATGAGCTTCTATTTATAGAAGAATAGACTGAATAGTAACCAATCTATGAACGGTCCAGATCGATTTACTTTAAAAGGTGGTCCAGATTGGTTTTCAATAAAATATAATATATTCTATGTATAATCTAATAAAACGAATAACTTTTAAAAAGATTTTACTATGCAAACACTATACAAGCACTATGCAAACACTATGCATAATAAAATATAATATAATCTAATTATTGCCTAATAAAACAGATAACTTTATAAAAGTACTGCATTTTTATATAAAAAGATTTTACTATTAGCCTAATAAAACGAATAACTTTATAAAAGTATTCTGTTTTATATAAAAAGCTATTCTTCTTTATTACATTAATAATACTAATAAAACAAAGCTTCATCATCATTATTATTATTCACACTATTAATCGACTAAGTCGCTCCTGAGAAAGAGGGGCTTTCAATAAGGATTTCTCCCTAAGCGCCAAGTATAAATTAGGTGACCAAACCTCTCCTCGATGTAACTTCTAGACATCATTAATACTGTAAATAATAATATTAATAACTTCGTCATCTCAATTATAAAATATCAACAATAATTGAATCAATTAACGTGAGATACTATGCAATAATTACTGAAGCAATAATTGAACAAAACTGAGTGACTTCTCACGTAAGCATCAATAATCAATACCGTGTGCTACTATACAACCATGCGTATTCCTGTACTTTTAACATCGGGTGTTTCAACAGTTAACGGTAAAACTTCCATAGTTATTTTCATATAAAAATATTTTTGTCATTTTCTCAATCAAATAATAATTCCGTTGTAGGGTCCACAATGATTGTGCCGTCGCATTTAATATTCCCTGACTAATCGAATATTATACAACAACTTGCGTACTTTGCAAAATTTATAAATATTACCCATAACTATAACATTATATCAAATTCATTCAAAAATGATAATGATAGAAAATTCATCTTTATTCATAAAAGTTGGGGTCTTTCAGTTCGGTTCTAAGGTAGGTTCAATAATATTCTTTTTACCATTCCTGAGTGTGATTTCTTTACACTGCTCTTGTCTTTGGTTTCTGGGATTAACTTCGGTGTCACTGGGCAAAGCTCCTTGAGGTCTTCTATTCAACATGTTTGTAATTTTTCCAACCTGATTTTCAAGGTTCTGGATTGTTGTTGCTTCACTTTTAAAGGTCATTTTAGCACTAGTAATTGATTTTGTTACTAATTCTTCAAAATTTAGTTTCCTATCTGACTGCTAAAATGAAAACGTTTATAGTAATTGAACTCAGAATCTTGGTAACAGCTTCCCAACACGACAATGTTGGAATTGACTGCTGTTAGTTTATTCAACTCATCGACCTTATATCAGTACCCATTCACGAAACAGTCGGGAAATGAACTAATACGTTTGTAAGGACCTTAGATGACATCTTTGAAACTCTCATAAGCGTTATCTTTTTCAGCCCTTCTCTTAAACCACTTTTGAAAATTTGCAATAGTGAATGCTTCCAACTGTGATGCATTTAACCTCAAGTTAAAAGCATACGCTTTCTCTTCGAATGAACTGAAATAATAATAACACAATTTAATTATTAGTTACGGTTTTCAATATTAAAGAGTCGACAAATAATAATACATACTTTATGTATGACGATACTTCAGACATATTTAAAAGCACTTATATAGATACAATCTTCAAATCATTGTCGTTTAAGTAAGTCATCGTCTCATGGCCAAATGGTTTAGCCAGATAGGTGAATACAACTAACTCATCACCACAAGACTGGGGTCCGACAACCTCATTATGACTTAAACGGTTATTCTTTATGAGAAAACATAGTCAAAGTATAAGGAGCATACGTTGAAAAACTCTTCCTCCGTATAACGTTAACAATAGAACCCTCTGCACGAGCTTTGTTTTTTACTTTTTGCTTTAATCGATGTGTATACCTGAAATACTATGATTGAACAAAATTAAATAAGAATATGATTTAAAAATATCATCAAAATGAATATGTAGATGATATTACCTCTCAAAAGATACATCCATCTATATTACACCAAACATCCAAGTTTAAGTTCATATGCTAGATGAATATGCAAACACTCCATCGAGTCAAAGAATCCTGGAGGGAAGATCATTTCGAGATTGCATATTGTAAGCATTATATTTTTCTCCATCTGCTCCACAACACTATACCTTATAACCATTGAACATATATCCCGAAAGAAATTTTAAAATTCGATTAAAACATCTACACTTTTTCTGGGTAACATCTCACGAAATGCAATTGACATCAACATCGGTATGAATATATGACAATCAATCATGACTCCAATACGGATCCCTCATGCACATTGACGGTGGAAGATTATAAGCTACCATAATAATTGGGCAAATAGAATAAGGCTGGCTAAAATTATTAAATGGGCAAAAGTCATCCATAGCCATGTCAAGCCTAACATTCCTAACTTTCTCAGTTAATTATGGAAAATTTTCATCAAACTTCTTCCATTCATCTCCATCTGCAGGCTGAGTCAGCTGACCAGGAATGATGTCCCTTATTCTATGCTAACTCATATGCTCAACAGTGTGTGACGACATGAATAAACGTTGAATCCTCGACACAAAAGGAAAGTATCGTAAGATCTTCTTAGGCACATGCTTCTCCTTTCCCCCAGGTTTTGTTGTCTTGTATCGAGGCAAGTTATGGATATCATACTACACTTTATCTCTGTCCACCCCATAGTATAACATGCAATCCTTCTCTGAAGCATTAATCTTCTCACACCCTTAATTCATCCATTTTACCATTTTCTTCACTTCATTGTAATTCGAGTGCAAAGAATGATCCTTAGGTAAGAACTCGCTAATAAGAGCAAGCAACTCATTGAAACCTCTCTCACTACAATCATGCTCAGTTTTGAAGTGTAAAAGCTTCGTTATTGCAGATAGCCTAGTGTGCTTATAATTTCCATCGTACAATGGGATCGCAGATTCAGATAACATCTTGTAAAAGATAGTTGCTGTTTTATTTGGTTCTTGCTTAGCACTGCTTAACGAATGCTTGTTTACACTCCAATCAATATTGTTAGGGCTATAATCATTAACCAACATCTCTACAACATTATAGTTATCGCCGTATGGATCCCCATAGATTATTTAGTCTACATTGTCGGTCATTTACCTCAACTCATCTGATTTCTCATGATGAATCCATACAAAATACCCATCCACAAACCCACACGAAAACAAGTTAAACATAATGTTGTTGGATTTCTTTTAAATCATGTTTTTACACTTGACACAGGGGTATCTCATCTTTCTGTTCGGATCATCATCATGTTTTATTGCTTTGTACAAAAGCATCAACTAATCCACTCCCATCAAACGGTATCCTACGATACATCTAACTCCGGTCGGCTGACATCTTTAATTAAACAAAAGACACAATCAGAATATATATGGATATTAGCGTATATGCTCCATACATAAATTCAATATATCTTCATCTCCAATCTACATGGGTTAGGTTTCTATCTCGTTCCTGAATGCGTCTCCTCACTAGCGCAAACACCTTGAGCACGTTTTTTAAGTTTCAAGATAATTTTAACAGCACCTCCTATGACGCCCTCAAAATAGGTCCACATATCCCAATTTGAGTCACCAAAATACATGGTACAGAATCCAAATACAAACTTTATTTATACAACTGTGGTGCAAAATACGATAACATATAAGCTAAGAGTTTCAATACAAATACTGTCTTGTAGACAATATCCAAACTCAAATAAAATTCTCATTACAATTATTGTCAAACTATTTTACAAAATAGTGAGGACTACTATAATAATCATCTTGGACCATTACTCCACTCCCCGATTAGTCCCAGCTACATTCTAGCCCAATAAAGAATATTATGACTAAGATAATGTAGAACAAATTATCCTTAGTCCTCAATAGGGAAAATTTTGATAGAATACAATAGACATCAAGTTTTAGATCAACAACTGCAGCGGAAATAGCAATCCATTAGAAGAGTTAAGTAGAGCATGATGTCTACTATCTTTTATGATTTAAAATTTCATCATCAATATTTTATCCCTGTAACACCAATCAATAATATTTCCAATCAACGAATTATCTAATCACTACGGGCCAAAGATAATCGTTTGAATCACCAGTGGTCATAATTATGCCAAACACCTGTCCATCTATGCACTACGGGCCAAAGAGGACTTTCACCATAAATATTTTTCTGTAACATTACAGGTCATGATTATACCAATACATAATTCCCGGTCATAATCATACCAATCAACAATCTATCTATGCACTACATGCTAAGGATGACTTTCACCACAATATAAGCATGAAGATGATGACAACGATATAAGAATCAATCAAGTGAGATCAAGGATAAATATTAGAGACTTATAATTCAATTTATCCATAGTTCAAGAATGTCCAAATTGTCAACATGATAACTAATTATGGAGTAAAATTCATGAATGGTATTCATGTATCAGAAATAATTTGGACAGAAAAGAAAATTAAATTCCATTGTGAATAGTACTCAGGAATAATACCCATGAATAGTACCCCAAATGAATAGTACTCCGACATGAAAAGATTAAAATTTCAATAAAAGAGTTCAGACCAATATTTCAGTGAAATGATATTAGATGAAGCACAAACCTTAAGGAATTTTTAATCATTTCAGGAATTATAGAAGCAATAATAAGTTTAGATTTAGGAATATGAAATGAAATAATACAAGAAACTACAAATGGATCGATCTTTGAGAAGAATTTAGCCCCATACAACTGGTCACATAGGTCATCAATGCGGGGTAACGGGTACCTATTTTTGATGGTGACGTGGTTCAACTCCCGATAGTCGATTCAAAGTTGCATACTCCCATATTTCTTCTTTACGAATAAAACAGGAGTACCCCAAGGCAATGTACTAGGACGAATGAAACCAATGTCTAATAATTCTTGTAGTTGGGTTTTTAACTCCTGAAGTTCAATGGGAGCCATTTAATATGGGGTTTTGGAAATAGGTTTTATATCGGGTTCAAGGTTAAATACAAAATTCGATTTCACGCTATGGGGGTAGGCCAAAAAGTTCTTCGGGAAATACGTCAGGAAGTTTATTAACAACAGAAATATCATTCAAATCTGAAGTATTTTTGTATAAATTGGTGGCATGGGCTAAGAAAGCTTGACATCTATTTTTCAAAAAACGAATGGCTTTATGGCTTGATATGACAGTGATTGACTTTAGTGGTTTGGTTGCTTGAATTCGTATAACAGGTTGGTTAGGAATATGAAAACTAACGACCTTACGAAAATAATCAATTTTAGCATGATGAGTAGTTAACCAATCAATTCCTAAAATCACATCAAATGCAAGTATTTTCAAAGAGATGAGATCAATAGGTAATGCGAAGGTGCCGATTTGAATTAAATAAGATTTATAAATGGTGGATGTACTGAAGGTTTCTCCCAACGAAGTTTTAACAGATAAGTCAAATTCTAATTTCCCAAGAGTCAAGTTCAAACGTTGAGCAGAAGCAGGTGAAATAAAAGAGTGGGTAGAACCGGTACCTAATAAGGTATAGACTTCGCAAGAGTTTATGATTAGCTTACCCGTAATAACTTCGTTTGGGTTCCTCGCTTTTTGGGAAGTTATGACAAACGCTCTCCCTTGAACCACCAACTTTGACTTTTCTAGGACAGCCTTTGGTGTCACCATCCCAGCTGGAATTGACTTCACTACATGATAAAATTGAGCTAAGTGACCTTATTTTCCGCAATTATAACGCACTTTGGTATTCTGCGTACAGTTAGGATTAATGTGTCCCTCATGTCCGCATTTATAGCATACGACCGGTGGTCGTTCTTCTTCCTTAGAAACGGGTGATGGTGCTAGTGCTTCTGCCGATGTCCTTCTGTCATTGTTGAATTTTCTCTTTTTGAAATTTTCACTTGAATCATTTCTTCTATTATCTTGGCAAGGATTACCACCGAAGTGGTTACCATTTCTGGCATGATAATTTCCTCCACGCTGGTTATCATTGTTTCGATGACCATTGTCACTGGTACAATTATTATCGTGTTGTTGGTTGTTATCTTTTAGTTGAAAAGTCTCATTACCTCACTCCAATAATTAAGCCTTATTCACAACATATGGATACAAATAAAGTTTATGAGAAATGAGGTATTGACGAATTTCAAATTTTAAACCTCTACGAAACATTCGTGTCATTCGCTCCTTATTATCCACCAAATGGGATGCAAATCGAGAAAACTCCGCAAACTTGACCTCATATTGTGATACAATCATATTGTTCTGTTCCAGTTTGATAAATTCCACCTCCTTCATATGACGAATACTTTTTAGAAAATACTTGTCGTTGAACAATTCCTGGAACTTCTCCTAAGACATCTTAAGTGCGGAAAGATGAGTACGTTTTACATATTCCCACCAATAATCTGCCTCTCCACGCAACATAAAAGTGGCGAAGGGATCCTTTTGCTCCTTTGTGCATCCCAGGACATCAAATATTTTGGTGATCTACTTAATCCAAGTTTCTACCTTAAATGGCTTTGGCTTTGCTAAAAACTCCGGTGGTCCCAACTCCTTAAATTGCTTAGCAGTGACCAGGCGCGAGTTACCATTATTTCCACCTGCATTTTGAACATGAGTCTCTCTCGTTTGGTGTTTCATTAATTATAGAAAGCTCCTAAACATTCCATTGTTCATCATTTGTTCGGTGGTGTTGTTTACAATAGGATTATTTCCTTCCCGATTCACA
The DNA here is from genome assembly GCA_020205615.1 of Panax quinquefolius. NCBI lineage: Eukaryota > Viridiplantae > Streptophyta > Magnoliopsida > Apiales > Araliaceae > Panax > Panax quinquefolius. The sequence goes on along the minus strand of CM035154.1, from coordinate 60,132,146 downwards.
TTATCCTGATTATTGATTCGCAGTGTCTCAATGGTCTCATGTGCTCCATTGCTTATCTCTAAATTTTCAGATGTCATTCTTAAATATTGCCACAAAACAAGGGTTAATTAAAGAAATTGACATGCCACATATTATCCCTATATTCCGACCGACCAATTAAATAAAAAATAAGCTTATGTAGGACACACTAGTGAATTATTTACTCGTCTCTCCCCTCTCAGTTCTAATCTCAGAACTCCACCAGAGATCATATCCCTAAGCTCTGATACCAACTGTGACTCCCCCAAAATAAGTCCACACAACCCAATTTGAGTCACTAAAATACATGGTACAGAATCCAAATACAAACTTTATTTATACAACTATCGTGCAAAATACGACAACACATAAGCTGAGGACTACTATAATATCTTGTAGATAATATCCAAACTCAAATAAAGTCCTCATTACAATTATTGTCACACTATTTTACAAAATAGTGAGGACTACTATAATAATCATCTTGGACCATTACTTCCCTCCCCGACAAGTCACAGCTACATTCTCGTCTCCTGAGAAGAACAATGGAACCAAAAGGAAAAGGGTGAGCTCAACTAGCCCATTAAAAAATATTATGACTAAGATAAAGTAGAAAAAATTGTCCTTAGCACTCAAAAGGGAAAAATCTGATAGAATATAATAGACAACAAGTTTTAGATTAACAACTACAGCGAAAATAACAATCCATTAGAAGAGTCAAGTAAAGCATGATGTTTACTATCTTTTATGATTTAAAAATCCATCATCAATATTTTATCCCTGTAACACCAATCAATAATATTTCCAATCAACGAATTATCTATGCACTACGGGCCAAAGATAATCATTTGTAACACCAATCTATGCACTGTGGCTCCCCCTCTATAAATAGAGGGCTTGGGGTGGCATTTTAAGAAGAGAAAAGGCGAGGAAGCCCTGTCCATTTTGCTCTGTACACACTTTAAACTGAGTGCTTTCTTTTTCTAAACACATGTGAGCTTGTGTTTTGCTATATTTTACTAGTGAAAGTAGTCATTCATTTAAAGCTATCTGAAGTCTTCTTGGTAGCCCACTGTAAGACACCTCACATATCTTAAAGCCTTTCTCCACTTCCATACACACATACTTATTCACGTTGATAGTCGTGTTTTGTGCGTATGCCCGGATCGTCGATTCGTGGCTTTTATTACTTTTAATATATATACTTATATATATATATATACTTATATATATATATATAAATATATATATATATATATATATATATATATATGAGAGAGGATCGTAAGGATCCCAAGATTTTCTTAAAATGCAAGATTTTTTTGGGCTTTCTTTTTTTAAACAACTAAAAAAAATTAATATTTTATGTATCCAAATCACACCAAAAACACTATATTATGAAAAAAATTCCAGTTCCATAAGATATTAAAAAAAAATTAGTTGTTTAAAAAAAACGCAAAAAAAAGTCTGCATTTTAGTATCGTAAGGGAGTCCTTACCTGATCCGGACCCTATATATATATAACTGTTACAACTTCTATATACATTGCATCATCATGTGAGCCTAAAAATCATGTGATCATAGATTTAGTTCCTTAATCTAGATTCGGTTCCCGTGATGGACATTTTCAGCTGCAACCAGCTTGTAAATTATTCAGGGTGTCTGAATTTTCTTAGACGACTTTCATGCCCACAAGAAGTTTGGCGCAGCTATGTATCTTATTTTTCTCAAAGATGCTTCGCATCTCGAAAATAATAAAAGCAATCAAGCCGAACATTTAATAAAATGGAAGTATCAAAGGCCTCAATTACTATTGAGCACAAGGGTTTGATAATCCTGTTTTACAAAACATCACTTCTATATCTCGTTAGAATTGAACTTTTATACAAAATTCAAACCATTTGTATATAGGTGCAAACGAGGCATAGCACTACTTCCAGACAACAACACAGACCTACACACACACATATTCAGATAAAAGTTTAAATTGAAAAGTGGTGGTAACCGTGTCACCACGAAAGTCGGGGGGTGCCTAACACTTTCCCTCCGCTTAATCAAGCCCTAGGACCCTAATGAATCTCGATTTCACAAACTAGTCAAATAGTGCCACATCACTAGGTCTATGTGAAAACCATTTCTAATTTAAGTTGGTGCAACCATTTAAAAATACCAACTGGCGACTCTTACAGTCAAATCGTCGACATATACATGTCGGACCTTTTCAAACTTGTTTTTTCAAACAAATCTCACCTAACATGAGAACACCAAAAGACAAGAACAGAAAGGGACAAATAAAAATCCCGACATCGACAGGTGGCGACTCTGCTGGGGACATCCAGTAAGAGGGCTTAGGCTGCTATTTAAAATTTTTCAAAACTTTTATCTGCTTGTGTATGGATCTTACATTTACATTTGAATGGATGTGTACTAATGCATTTACTTACTGCACTTAGTGCTTAACACCATATCTTGCTGTGATATTAGTGCTTCGCACATATCGTCATTTTCATACAGTGAGACACGTTGTATGTGAATGTATGTTATGTGGTCCCTCCATCAGGAGGCTATCCTATCGATTTTTGATTACTGGACTCGTAGGGAGACTAATTCCAACGAGGCTCAGGAAAGGGACCACCCAGATTCGCTCCAATTCAAAGACTGGATTAACTTCCCATCGAGTAAATTGTGATGATCTGGGAACCTTCATGCCAAAAAGCCGCGAGAGTGGCCTAAGATAGGTCAGCCTCTGATAAACCAAACGCGGAGGGAAGTCTCTTCATACCTTCCCATTTCAATTACATGTAATTTCATTTCCATGTCAATCTCAATGTAATGAAAAATATAAAGGATTATATGGACATGCATTCCTTTTCATATCAAAACCGGACATGCTATCTTGTCATACAAATAGCTAACCTCCGTTTTGCAGGATAATACTCCTAAAAAATGGATAAATCACATAGCATGTAACATTGCCACATTTCCCTAAGACTAAACTACATAAGTCTTTTTTTAGGGAAACAATTGGTCTTGTTACCCGTTTAAAATCCAAAAAGGCAATAAACCTACAGCCAAGCATGGCTACATCTAGCCAGTCTAATCCTGCTCCTGTCTCTCGCGAGGAGTTCAAAGGATTAAGTAATCAGATTATAAAGTTGGTTGTTCTGCTCAAAGAACTACACAAGTACACTCAGGGTCCACAAATACCCATCCACACAGAATCCTCTGCACATGGAGGAACCCAAGGTTTGGACAAAGAAGTTCCTGCACATGAGTCTTAGTCTGATAAGACCAACAAAACCCCTGAAATCACCCATCTCAAAGAAGATTTGGACACCGGTGATATTAGGAAGAAGGTCTTACAAATAGAAGAGACCATTCGGTCTATCAAATGGATTGGAACACACGGGAGTGTTTCGTATTCAGACCTTTGTATATTCCCAGGGTTCACAACCCAAAAAAATTTAAGACTCCCAATTTTAAGAAATATGATGGATTGGGAGATCCCTACACCCATTTAAAGGTATTCATTGGAGATCTCGAATCTTATGTCGAGGATGAAAAGCTCAGAATGCAGCTATTTCAGAAAAGTCTGATTGGAGAAGCCAGAGCATGGTACACCAGATTAGACAACTCCAAAGATTCATAGATGGGAAAAGTTAGCCCATGCTTTCCTCAGTCAGTATAATTTCCAAACTCAGATGGCTCTAGACTGGTACTAAATTACCAAGGTCAAGAAACAAGTCAATGAGTCTTTCTAAGAGTATGCCCAAAGATGGAGGCGTTTGGCTGCTCAAGTTATTCCATCTATGACTGAGTCTGAAATGGTGATGACCTTCATAGATATCCAAGAAGCTCCCTTTTATGAGAGGGTCTTAGCTGGCATAGGCAAGCCATTCTCTAAAATGATCAAACACGGAGAAATGGTTGAGGTGGGATTAAAATCAGGAAAAATTCTAGGCCTTGCCGCTTTAAAACTGTAGCTAAGTACATCCAGTCTGGAAGTTATGGAAACAACCCCCAGAGGGTCCATAAGGAGAAAGAGGAGGATGTTTCCTTGATACTACAAGGATAAAAAGGCAATCAAAACATGCCTATTCAGAGGAAAAGTTATTCCCCTTTCCAAGCACAGTCTTCCATTGCCAAAAGGTGGAGAAGTCAGACGTACTCGAGTGTTCACACCCTTAGGGGACTCACTCGAAAACATTCTCAAACTTCTGACAGTTCAAAAGAAAATTACTCATCTTCTTCCACCAGTCAACCCGAGTGGGAAGGTTTTCAATGCTAGCAAGAAGTGTGCTTACCATGCTTGTAAGACCCCAACTTTTATGAATAAAGATTAATTTCTCTCAAATTATATTTTTGAATATTATGGTGTGGATATAATATAATGTTATAGTTGTGGGTAATATTTACAAATTTTGCAAAGTAAGCAAGAGGTTATTAATATTTTGTCGAGGAATATTCGTTTTAACAGGGAATATTCGTACAACGGCACAATCATTGGTGGACCCCACAACGAAAGTATTGTCTGTAAGACCCCAAATTATTAATAAATGAAATTTATTTTCCTCTATTTATTATTTTGAAATAGTAAGGGTTGATTTGATTAATGTGGAAAGTTATGGGTAAAATACGTAAATATTTTGAAAAGGCAAGTGGTTATAAAATATTCATTATTTTCGGGGAATATTCGTTTGGTCGTGGAATATTCAGATTGTTTGGGAATATTCGCATTGAATGGTAGTAGATCTTTTGTGGGCCCCATAACTTGGAAAGCGATTGGTCAAGAAAACGCATAAATATAAGTTGTTTAAAAATAACTACAGTAGTTGTTATCAAGTTATATCGTTAAAATACTCTATGTGGTTAAAACACAAAGAATGACACCAGTATTGCACCAATTATTGATTCTTACGTAAGAAGGCACTACTCAATAATGGTTACAGAATTATCGCTCAAGATTTTATTGATTTAATAATTGTTGCGTTGATATTTTATATTGTCATTGTTTCAATAATTGTCATTACACAAGATATTTTTCATTATCAAAGCAATAATTCATATTATCTGAATAATATTATTAGATAACATTATTGGCAATGTCTAGAAAGTTCTCATCTAAGAAGAGGTTTGGTCACCTAATTCTGCTGGCTAGTAAGGAAAAATTCTTATTGGAAAGCCCCTCTTTCCCTGAACCGCACAGTTGTCAATATTGTGATTCTCGTAATATTATTTGTGAATAATTAATTATTGATTCATATGATGAGGAAAATATTGATTTTATGTGGATATAGATGGAGAAAATTTTTAATGTGACAATTGTTGAAAATTGAAATTTTATCTTTTTTCGATAAAATAATTTATTTAAATATATTATTATATTTTAATAATATAATAATGCCGATATTTTTACAACTAATGTGGGATATATGAGTATCTGAGGAGGAAGAGTATTTTTGTTGCAATAAATGTTTAAAACATGTTAAACATGTCGGTGGACCCCATTTATCGATTGAAATTTGATTATAAAGCTTGTAAAATAGCTTGGTTTTAGGATTTCTTGGCCAATTGCATTTGGAATTTGGAAAACCTTCCTTCCGGAAAGTTGTAGATAATGGAATTTCCTATGGAAATTGCAAGTTTTGAATTTTTTTGATAAAAGTGCTATTTATTATGAATTATTTAAGTTTTGAAGCTCCGAAATAATTGATTTTTGGAAGTTTTAATTGTTTTAATTAACAAAAACATTTTTGTGTTTGGTTAGCCTCATTAAACACATGCAAGTTGCTGAATTCAGATGGTTCTAGGTGCGTAGACAAATTTGTATATATATATATATATATATATATATATTATTATATTAAATTTTCTACTTTTGGTGTTCTAAGCATTTTCCTATAAATAGGTGCTTAGGTTAGAATTGAAAATCACACCGTAAATCGAAGTTTTCTCTCTATATTATCGAGCGTATTCTTGTGAGTATTTTGAGTATACTTTGAGTATTGCTATACGGCAAGTTCAAGTCATAGCCTATATATTCTGTTTCAAATTTAGAAGATCGATCTTTCGAGGTAAAGGATATTTTTTTAATGATATTATTTATTCTAATATCATGATGTCAAGTATTGATCCGAACTTTTAATCAAATTTGAAACTTTTAGTGTAAGGTTACTATTCACGATATCGACATTATTCACGATATCTGATTATTATTCACTTAATACGGCAAGACTATTCATCAAAAATGAAAATTTTCCTTTTCGTCCAAAATATCTATTCGGATACTAGCTTTGATTGTATCCATGTTTTGATCATTCTTGAATTTTACACCACTATGATTATTTTTGAGGTATTTTTGGACATGGATAAAACAAAGTACTTAATCCTTAATCCTTAATCCTTGTCATTTTGTTTCACCGGATTCGCTTTTCTTTAAAAATATTTTCATCATCCTCGCCTTAAATGATGATATTATTGAATATCTTTGGCCCGTAATGCAAAAGATGAGCAGGTGTTTAGATGAACATGACCAACTGATGAATATCTTGGCACTGTGAGTAAAAGATGAATATTGACAACTCAGAATGGGTGATGTATACCTATTTTGGGGGCGTTACAGTAGGTATCAGAGCTTAGGAATATGATCTCTGGCGGAGATCGGGGAATAGAACTAGGAGGGGAGAGACGAGTAAATCCTTCGCTAGTGTGTCCTACCTAAGCTTATTTGTTAGTTGGTCAAGATATATAGGGATATTATGTGATATATTGATTTCCTTAATTAACCCTTGTTTTATGGCGAAGATTTGAGAATGTCGATCGAGAATAATAACAATGGAAATGAGACCGTGGAGACGCTGTACTCACCAACGAGGAGAACGTGCAACAGTCGGCAATGTTCCTCCCTGAACAACAACCAATCGAAAGCGAGATGATGAACGAGGGGATGTTTAGAAGCTTTTTGCAGCTCATGCAAAATCGCACGAGGAGGCTCGTGTTCAAAATACAGGAGGAAATGATAGCAATTCACGGGTTGTCACAAACCCAAACAGTTCAAAGAGTTGGGACCACCGAATTTAAGGGAAAAGCAGATCCGATCATGGCGGAAACATGGGTCAAGCAAATTACCAAGATATTCGATGTCTTGGGATGCACGGAGGAACAGAAGGTTCCATTCGCCACCTTTATGTTCGTGGCGGAGGCGGATCATTGGTGGGAGTCTCGTGAAGCGCACTCCATCCACCGCACTCAAAGATGTCTTGGGAGACGTTTGAAACTATTTAATGACAAATACTTTCCGAAAGTGTTCGTATATATGAAGGAAGTGGAGTTCATCGATTAGAACAAAATAAATATGATGATTGTCTCAAAGACGAGGCAAAGTTTGCAGAGTTATCCGTGTTTGCACCTCATTTGGTGGAGAATGAGGAACGATGACGCGGATGTTTCTTAGAGGTTTAAAACCCTAAGATACGTCAAGATCTCATTTCTCATAAATTTTTCTCTATTCAGAGATGTTGTAAACAGGCTCAATTATTAGAGCGAGATAACGAGTACTACCAATCGAGGACCACAATCGAGGATCATACCTAGGAGATAAAGGTCAACAAAACAACGATAACCAAAGCAGAGAAAGAAAAAGACGGACAAAATGGTAACCACTCTGGTGGTAATCATGGCCATGAAAATAGAAGAAGCGAGTCGAGGAGATTTTAAAAAGAAGAGATTTAACAACGATTATGTGAAGACGATAAAGGCGGCAATGAATCGGGTTCTAAGGAGGAGAACGACCACCCATCATATGCTATAAATGCGGAAAGAGGGACATATCGGTCAAACTACCCACAACAACAGATTCAAGGTATGCTATAATTGTGGAAAGGAAGGACATATCGCCGAGATTGTATCAGAGCGTAAACCTAGTTCAGTGGGGGACGGTGACTCAAAAGATCGTCTAGAAAAGTCAAAGTCAACGGTTCATTGAAGAGCGCTTGTTTTGACCGGTCAAAATGCGAGGAACCCAAACGAGGTGATCACGGGTAAGCTATTTATAAATTCTTGCTAAGTTTATACCTTACTTGATATCTGGTGCTACCCATTCATTTATCTCTCCGCTTGTGCTCATCGCTTAAACTTGACTCAGGAGAAATTAGACTTTGACCTATCTGTGGAAACTCCGTTAGGAGAAACTTTCATCACATCCATCGCTTATAAATCTTGTTTGATTTAAGTTGGCACCATCACCTTACCTCGTTGACCTTATCTCTTTAAAGATACTTGCTTTTGATGTGATTTTGGGATTGATTGGTTAACTACTCATCATGCCAAAATTGATTGTTTTCGTAAGATTGTTAGTTTTCATATTCCTAACCAACCTATTATGCAATTCAAGCAACTAAACCATTAAAATCAATCACATCGTCATATCTAATCATAAAGCTATTCGTTTATTGAAAAACGGATGTCAAGCTTTCTTAGCCCATGTTATGGATTTGAATAAAGACACGCCAAATTTGAATAATATTCCTGTTGTTATTGGCTTTTCAAGAACTTCCCGGTTCACCCCGTAATGTGAAGTTGAATTCTTTATTGATCTTGAACCCGTACAAAGCCCATTTCTAAAACCCCATATGGCTCCTATTGAACTTCGTGGAGTTAAAGGTCAAACTATTGTGAATTATTGGACATCGGTTTCATTCGTCCCTAGTACATCTCCTGGGGTGCTCCTGTTTTTATTCAGTAAAGAAGAAAGAGCGGAGTATGCGACTTTGTATTATTAACTATCGGGGAATTGAGCTATGTCACCATCAAGAATAGGTATCCTCTACCTCTTATTGATGACTTGTTTGACCAAGATTGCAAGGGGCACAATTTTTTCAAAGATCGATCTTCGATTCGGATATCATCACCAAGATTAGAATCGAGGATATTCCAAAGATCGCCTTTAGAACTAAGTACGAGCATTATGAATTCTTAGTCATGTCTTTTGGATTGACTAATGCTCCTGCGGCTTTGATGGATATGATGAATCGAGTATTCAAGGAATATTTGGATCAATTCGTTGTTGTCTTTATTGATGACATCCTCATATATTCCAAAAGCCGTGAAGATTATGAGCACCATTTGAAGCTGGTACTCCAAAGGCTTCGTGAAAACCAACTATATGCCAAATTGAAGAAATGCGAGTTCGCTTCGAGGAAGTAGCATTCCTTGGGCACGTGGTGTCGAAACATGGAGTATCTGTTGATCCCGCCAAGATTGAAGCAATACAAAGTTGGGAGGAACCAAGTCGATGGATCAAGTACGTAGCTTTTGGGCTTAGTGGTTATTATCGGAGATTCATGGAAGGGTTTTCTCTAATCGCTACTCCATTAACCCAAATTTAACTCGGAAGGATACAAAATTCGTATGGAGCAAGGAATGCGAGAAGAGTTTCCAAGAGCTCAAGAGGAGACTCATTTTAAGACTGTTCTAACAATACCATCCGAATACGGATGGATTTGTTATCTATGCCGATGCTTCGTGCAAAGGGTTAGGATATGTTCTCATGCAACGTGGGGAAAGTCATAGCTTTATGCCTCGCGACAACTTAAAGAGTATGAGAGGAATTATCCTACTCATGATCTAGAGTCAGCAAAGTAATCGTTTTGCGCTTAAAGATATGGAGGAACTATCTATATGGGGAGAAAGTGGAGATATATTTAGACCATAAAAGCCTCAAATATTTCTTCACACAAAAGGAACTCAACATGCCGCAACGACGTTGGCTTCGAGTTGTTGAAAGATTACGACCACACTATTCAATACCATCCCGAAAAGTTTAACGTGGTAGCCGACGCGTTGAGTAGAAGATCATATGCAGGAATGAGTGCGATGATGTCAAGTATACGCATAGAGCCAACTTTAATAGAAAAAGTTAAGGTTGCTCAAGCCACCGACCTGGAGCTGATGCGCGTATGAAGAAGAAAGTACAAGAAGGTGCTATTCCGAGTTTAGAATTAATGAAGAAGGAATACTTGAGTCCACTCTGCACTTTGTGTCCCTAACGACTCGATTTGAAGTACAAGATTATGATGGAGGCACACAATACACCTTTTGCAATCCATCCTGGAAGTACCAAAATGTATCGTGATCTTCGACATACATTTTGGTGGAACAATATGAAGAGAGAGATTGCAAAGTTTATCTCAATGTGTTTAACTTGTCAACGTAAAGTAAAGGCGGAGCATCTAGTACCTAAGGGTCCGTTGCAACTACTTGAGATTCGAAATGGGCGGGAACACATTACCATGGATTTCGATTCGGGTCTTCCTATGGTTTCTCAAGGCATCAATGCTATTTGGGTTATTGTTGATAGATTAACCAAGTCCGCTTTCATTTCTTGCCGACACGGAGACTTATTCCTTGAACTTCTTGCTAGTATATAGGTGAATGAGATTGTGAGGTTGCATGGCATGCCTCAGTATCCATAGTTTCGGATCGTGACCCAAGATTCACTTCAAGATTTTGGGTTAGCTTGCAAAAAGCTATGGGCACGGATTTACGATTGATTCGCATACCATCCTCAAACGGACGGACAATCAGAGAGGACTATTCAAACTCTTGAAGATCTATTAAGACTCTGTGTCCTAGACTTCAAGGGCAGTTGGGATAAGTATTTACCATTGGTGAAATTCTCCTACAACAACAGTTATCAGGCAAGTATAGGTGTGGCTCCATTCGAAGCATTATATGGACGAAAATGTCGCTCTCCAGTATGTTGGGACGAGGTGGGTGAAGCAACATTGTTGGGACCCGAGTTGGTGCGTATGACTACGGAAAAGATCCAAATGATTCGACAACGTATACAAACGGAACAAGATTGACAAAAGAGTTATGCGGATCTTCATCGAAAGGACGTGGAATTTAGTATAGGGGATCATGTATTGTTGCGAGTTCCTCCATGGAAGAGAGTTACAAGATTTGGGAAGAGAGGAAAGCTCAATCCACGATTTATTGGTCCATTTCAAAATCTTGACCGAGTAGGAAATGTAGCCTATAGACTCGCGTTACCTCCGAGTATGTCTCGTGTTAATAATGTGTTTCACATATCTGTACTTTGTAAATATGTGAAAGACCCGAATCACGTTATAGAGTTAGAACCGGACGAGATAGCCGAAGACTTAACGTATGAGGAGGTACCTGTCAAGATCTTGGATAGGAAGGAGAATGTCCTACACGCAAAGGTCATACCACAAGTTAAAGTTTTGCGGAGGAATCATGCTATAGAGGAAATAACCTGGGAATTGGAAACGGAAATGAAAGCGAGGTATCCTCACCTTTTCGAAACACCAGTACGACGTCAATTTCGAGGACTTAAATTTCATAAGGAGGGAGGTTGTAAGACCCCAAATTATTAATAAATGAAATTTATTTTCCTCTATTTATTACTTTGAAATAGTAAGGGTTGATTTGATTAATGTGGATAGTTATGGGTAAAATACATAAATATTTCGAATAAGCAAGTGGTTATAAAATATTCATTATTATCGGGGAATATTCGTTTGGTCGTGGAATATTCAGTATTGTCAGGGAATATTCGCATTTACTCACACAGCGGTCTTTTGTGGGCCCCATAACTGAAAGCGATTGGATGAAGAAAACGACAAATATAAGTTGTTAAAAAATAACAGAAGTAGTTATTCACAGATAATCGCTAAAATACTCTAATTGGTTAAAACACATCAAAGATACTGCGGTATTGCACCAATTATTGATTCTTACGTAAGAAGGCACTACTCAATAATGGTTACGTAATTACTTATTCGAGATTTTATTGATTTAATAATAATTGCGTTGATATTTTATATTGTTGTTGTTTCAATAATTGTCATTTACAATATTTTTTCATTATCGAAGCAATAATTCATATTATATGAATAATATTATTAGATAACATTATTGGCAATGTCTAGAAAGTTCTATCTAAGGAGAGGTTTGGTCACCTACTTGCGCTCTAGTAAGGAAAAATTCTTATTGGAAAGCCCCTCTTCCTGAGGCACTGGTTGTCAATATTGTGATTCTGTAATATTATTTGTGAATAATTAATTATTGATTCATATGATGAGGAAAATATTGATTTTATGTGGATATAGATGGAGAAAATTTTTAATGTGACAATTGTTGAAAATTGAAATTTTATCTTTTTCTGATAAAATAATTCATTTAAATATATTATTATATTTTAATAATATAATAATGGTGATATTTTTACAACGAATGTGGGATATATGAGTATACAAGGAGGAAGAGTATTTTTGTTGCAATAAATGTTTAAAACATGTTAAACATGTCTGTGGACCCCATTTATCGATCGAAATTTGATTATAGCTTGTAAAATCACCCGCTTGTGGATTTGGTCAATTTCGCATTTGGAATTTAGAAAAACTTCCTTCTGCAAAGTTGTAGATAATGGAATTTCCTATGGAAAGTTGCGAGTTTCGAATTTTTTTGATAAACGAGCTATTTATTATGAATTATTTAAGTTCAAGTCTCAAATAATTAATTTTTGGAAGTTTTAATTGTTTTAATTAATTAAAAAACGTTTTGTGTTTGGTTAGCCTCATTAAACACATGCAAGTTCTTTGAATTCAGATGGTTCTAGGTGCATAGACAAATTTGTATATATATATATATTATTATTATATTAAATTTTCTACTTTGGTGTTCTAAGCATTTTCCTATAAATAGGGTGCTTAGGTTAGAATTTAAAATCACACCGTAAATCAAGTTTTCTCTCTATATTATCGGCGTATTCTTGTGAGTATTTTGAGTATACTTTGAGTATTGCTATACGGTGCAAGTTCAAGTCATAGCTTTATATTAGGTGTTTCAAATTTAGAAGTACTCGATCTTTCGAGGTAAAGGATATTTTTTTAATGATATTATTTATTCTAATATCATGATGTCAAGTATTGATCCGAACTTTTAATCAAATTTGGAACTTTTAGTGTTGGGGTTACTATTCACGTGATACGACCTTTATTCACGATATACTGAGATTATTCACGAATACAAGACTATTCATCGAAAAATGAAAATTTTCCTTTTTCGTCCAAAATATCTATTCGTTACTAGCTTTGATTGTATCCATGTTTTGATCATTCTTGAATTTTACACCACTATGATTATTTTGAGGTATTTTGGACATGGATAAAACAAAGTACTAATCCTTAATCCTTAATCCTTATCATTTTGTTTCAATGGATTCGCTTTTAAAAATATTTTTCAAAGATCCTCGGCCTTAAATGATGATATTATTGAATATCTTTGGCCCGTAGTGCAAAGATGAACAGGTGTTTAGATGAACATGACCAACTGATGAATATCTTTGGCCTGTAGTGCAAAGATGAATATTGACAACTCAGAATGGGTGATGTATACCTATTTTGGGGGCGTCACATTGTCGTAGTAAGAAAATGACAGAATTATCATTTTATAAAAATAACGACAGAAGTGTTACCGTTAAAAACTGTTGAACTACCCAGTAGTAAAAGTACAGTAATACCCGTGGTTGCATAGTAGCACACGGTATTGGTTATTGATGCTTACGTAAGAAGTCACTCAGTTATACTCAATTATTGCTACAATAATTGCTGGATCATATCTCTCATATTATTGATTCGATTATTATTACAATATCATCTGCATAATATGATATGTTATTAAATCAATAATTGAGGCGACAAAGTTGTTCATATTATTAAATTGCAATATTTACAATATCTAGAAGTTCTGTCAAGGAGAGGTTTGGTCACCTAATTGCGCGCCAATAGGGAGAAATCCTTATTGGAAAGCCCCTCTTTCCTGGAAACGACCTGGTTGTTAAATATTGTGAGTTATAATATTGATGATGAATAAGCTCGTGTTGATTAAAGATGAAATTGATAGTTCCATTGTGTTAAAATTATTTGTGTTAATGGAAATCAACATTTATTTCGATAATAATTGATGCCTGGAGGTTATATTGTTCAATCGAGTATTCGGGTCACTTTTCGTGTTGGAGTACTATTCACGAGTTACTATTCATGGGGTACTATTCACCTAAAAAATATATTTCTTTTCTGTCCAAATCATTTTTGGGTACAATATTATTCCATGAGGAGATGTGCTAATTTTTCAGACCGTTGGTTGAAGTTATAATAGTTAATCAATATGGACCGCTGGTGGAAAGTTATAATAGTGAATCAATATGTATCGCTGGTTTAAAGTTTTAATAGTAAATCAATATGGACCGTTGCTTTAAGTTTTAATAGTAAATCAATATGGACCGTCCGTTTAAAAGTAAATCAATCTGGACTGTTCATGAATTAGTTACTATTCAGTCTATTCTCCTATAAATAGAAGCTCATTTCTTTATTATTCCTTACGAATTCACTGAAACTCTTGAGAGAGAAATTATAGAGAGAAAGAAGAAGAGAAGTCTGCTACCTCACTTTTCCAATATCCAGTTCTTCTAAGGTAAGGGGTATTATTTCTTTCTTATTCATGAAGAGAACTTCTGTTATTCCATCCTTTATTATTCTGTTAGAATAACCTGTTATGCGAAGTACTGCATACATGGTGAAATTCTTCTGTTATTCCATTCTTTATTATTATGTTGGAATAACCTGTTTATGCGAAATACCGCATACATGGTGAAATTCTTCTATTATTCCGTTCATTATTATTCTATCGGAATATCATCGTCTGCATGCGTTCTGTTGGACTCGGGTTCTATTATTTATTATTTCGTCGAATATCCATGCACGTGCAAGCGCTTACGGGACTGGTTCCATTATTTATTATTACATTGGAATAACTTTTACGTGCGATCTATCGCATTATGGTGATTTCGTTGTTATTCCATTCTTTATTATTTCTCGCCGGAATATCTTGTCTCACACGCTTACGTTGGACCTAGTTCCATTATTTATTATTTCATTGGAATAACTCGTCTCATGCGATCTATCGCATGCATGGTGATTTGTTATTATTCAATTCTTTGTTATTACGTTCGGAATATCACGCTCAAAAGCGTTTACATCGAACCTGGTTCCATTATTTATTCTTTCGTCGAAATATCGTATACGTACATTTACGTGGGACTGGTTCCATTATTTATTATTACATTGGGAATAACACATGTCTATGCTTGATCTATCGCATGCGTATGGTGAATCCTTACATTATTCCATTCTTTATTATTCTTTTGGAATAACTCGTATGCGTGTGGATTACCACATGCATGGTGAATGATCCTTTGTATTCATTCCTTATTAAATTGTGGAAATGATCTATATATCGTGGATTACCGCACAGCGGTGAAAATCCATTTGCGAGTTTCATATATTATTATACTCGGTTGGTTAAAGTTTGGCTTCTATACTCCATGAAATTAGTGGAATATCCTTGATATTTGTGCTTCATCCAGTATCTTTTCATTGGAATATTCTTCTGAGCATTCTTGAATTTTACTCCACAAAGAAGTATCATGTTGACAATTTGGACATTATTAATTTCTGGATAAATTAATTCTTGAACTTGTTTTATTGAATTATTATGTCATTGTCATCATCCTCATGCTTATATTATAATGAAAGTCATCTTTGGCTTACGTGTATAGATGGAATTAGTATGATTATGACCAGGGATCATTCGGTATAATCATGACCTGTAATGTTATAAATGATATGGTAAAAGTCCTCAGTGGCCTGTAATGCATTGATGGACAATTTTTGGTATGATTATGATCAGGGATTGTTCGGTGTAGTCATGACCATTGATGATTTAATGAATATCCTTGGCCCGTAGTACATGGATGATTAGATGATGTGTTTTATTTATTAAGCTGAGTCTCAGCGATAAAAATTGATGAAAACATTTTATACCATAGAAGATAGTAGATTTTATTCTCTACTTGACTCTTCTAATGGATTGCTTGTTCCGCTGCAGTTAAACTTGATGTCTATTGTATTTTATCAGTTTAACATTGTTGAAGACTATTGATAATTTATTCTGCATTATCATAGTCATAATATTTCTTACTGGTCTAGTTGAGCTCACCTTTTCTTTCACTGTTCTCTTTAGGAAATGAGAATATAGCTGGGACGAGTCGGGGAAAGGAGTGACGGTCTAGATGATAGCATTAGTAGTCCTCTCTATTCTGTTAAATAGTGTGACAATAAATGTAATGAGGACTCCTTTGAGTGTGGATATTGTCTAGATGAAAATATTCCTATTAAAACTCTCAGTTTATGTATTGTCGTATATTACACGATGGTTGTATAATTAAGTTTGTATTTGTATTCTGTACCATGTGGGCGTCACAGTTGGTATCAAAGCTTAGGGATATGATCCCTGGCTGAGATGTGAGAAAAGAACTAGGAGGGCAGAGACGGGAAATTCCTTCGCTAGTATGACCTACCTAAGTTTATTTGGTATTTAATTGGTCGGTCAGAGTATAGGGATAATATGTGATATGTCAATTAACCCTTGTTTTGTGACAGTGTTTGAAAATGGCATCTGAAAATGTTGAGATAAGCAATGGAGCAAAATAATATGACCGTATCGCAGTACGAGGCTAAGTTTGCAGAGTTATCCCGGTTTGCATCCCATTTGGTCGATAATGAGGAGAGAATGACGCGAATGTTTCTAAGAGGTTTGAAACCCGATATACGTCAATACCTCATTTCTCATAAACTTTGTTTATATTCAGATGTTGTGAATAGGGCTCAGTTATTGGAGCGCGATAATGAGTTAGCACAACCAAAAGGTAACGACCAACAACACGATAATAATCGTACCGGTGGCAACGACCATCGGAACAATGATGACCATCGTGGGGGAATTATCATGCCAAGAATGGTAACCACTTCGGTGGTAATCATGGCCAAGATAATAGAAGTGGAAATTTCAAGAAGAGAATGTCATTTAACTCAATTTTGTCGTACACAAAAGTCAAGTCCACCTGGGATGGAGGCATCAAAAGGTGTCCCAGACAAGACAAAACCGGTAGTTCAAGGGAGAGCGTTTGTCGTAA
This sequence comes from Panax quinquefolius, assembly GCA_020205615.1. Lineage (NCBI taxonomy): Eukaryota > Viridiplantae > Streptophyta > Magnoliopsida > Apiales > Araliaceae > Panax > Panax quinquefolius. The sequence continues at coordinate 60,115,069 of CM035154.1, read as the reverse complement.
CCTCCCAAAAAGCGAGGAATCCGAACGAGGTGATCACGGGTAAGCTAATCATAAACGCTAGCGAAGTTTATACTTTAATTGATACCGGTTCTACCCATTCCTTTATTTTTCCTACTTGCGCTCAACGTTTAAATTTGACTCCGGAGAAATTAGACTTTGACTTATCTGTTGAAACTCCGTTGGGAGAAACCTTCATTACATCCACGGTTTATAAGTCTTGCTTAATTCATATCGGTAACCGCACGTTACCTGTCGATCTTATTTCTTTGAAAATACTTACATTTGATGTGATTTTAGGGATTGATTGGTTAACTACTCATCATGTTAAAATTGATTGTTTTCGTAAGGTTGTTAGCTTTCATATTCCTAACCAACCTATTATGCGAATTCAAGCAACCAAACTATTAAAATCGATCACTGTCATCTCAAGCCATAAAGCTATTCGTTTATTGAAAAATGGATGCCAAGCTTTCATAGCTCATGTCACGGATCTAAACAAAAATACGTCAGTTTTGAATGATATTTCTATTGTTAATGAGTTTCCTGACGTATTCCCGGAAGAACTTCCTGGCCTACCCCCAGAGCGTGAAATTGAATTTTGTATTGACCTTGAACCTGGTACAAAACCTATTTCCAAAGCCCCATATCGAATGGCTCCTATTGAACTTCAGGAGTTAAAGACCCAACTGCAGGAATTGTTAGACATCGATTTCATTCGTCCTAGTACTTCTCCTTGGGGTGCTCATGTTCTATTCGTGAAGAAGAAAGATGGGAGTATGCGACTTTGTATTGATTATTGGGAGTTAGAATCTGAGATGAAGTTAAGATATCCTCACCTCTTCGATATATCAGGTACGCACCCTAATTTCGAGGATGAAATTTCATAAGAAGGGGAGGTTGTAAGACCCCAACTTTTATGAATAAAGATTAATTTCTCTCGAATTATATTTTTGAATATTATGGTATGGATATAATATAATGTTATAGTTGTGGGTAATATTTAAAAAATTTTCAAAGTAAGCAAGTGGTTATATAATATTCAATTGGTCGGGGAATATTCGTTTTAACAATATTATTCATTGACACAATTATTGGTGGACCCCTGGCGGAAGTATTGTCGTAGTAAGAAAATGACAAAATTATCATTTTATAAAAATAACGGCGGAAGTGTTACCGTTAAAACTGTTGAACTACCCAGTAGTAAAAGTACAATAATACGCGTAGTTGCATAGTAGCACACGGTATTGGTTATTGATGCTTACGTAAGAAGTCACTCAGTTATACTCAATTATTACTCACTGATAATTCTCTTGCATCATATCTCTCATATTATTGATTCGATTATTGTCACAGTATCATCTGCATAATATGATATATTATTAAATCAATAATTAAGATGACAAATTTGTTCATATTATTAAATTGCAATATTTACAATGTCTAGAAGTTCTGTCAAGGAGAGGTTTGGTCACCTACTTGCGCGCCAATTGGGAGAAATCCTTATTGGAAAGCCCCCTCTTTCCTGGGAACGACCTGGTTGTTAAATATTGTGAGTTATAATATTGATGATGAATAAGCTCGTGTTGATTAAAGATGAAATTGATAGTTCCATTGTGTTGAAATTATTTGTGTTAGTAGAAATCGACATTTATTTCGATAATAATTGATGTCTAGAGGTTATATTGTTCAATCGAGCATTCGGGGCACTTTTCGTGTTGGAGTACTCTTCACGAGTTACTATTCTCGAGTTACTATTCACGAGTTACTATTCATGGGGTACTATTCACCCAAAAAATATATTTCTTTTCGGTCCAAATCATTTTTGGGTACAATATTATTCCATGAGGAGATGTGCTAATTTTTCAGACCGTTGGTTGAAGTTATAATAGTGAATCAATATGGACCGCTGGTGGAAATTTATAATAGTGAATCAATATGGACCGCTGGTGGAAATTTATAATAGTGAATCAATATGGACCGCTGGTGGAAAGTTATAATAGTGAATCAATATGGATCGCTCGTTTAAAGTTTTAATAGTAAATCAGTATGGACCGTTGCTTTAAGTTTTAATAGTAAATCAATATGGACCGTCCATTTAAAAGTAAATCAATCTAGACCGTTCATGAATTAGTTACTATTCAGTCCATTCTCCTATAAATAGAAGCTCATTCCTTTATTATTCCTTACGAATTCACTGAAACTCTTGAGAGAGAAATTATAGAGAGAAAGAAGAAGAGAAGTCTGCTACCTCACTTTTCTAATATCCAGTTCTTCTAAGGTAAGGGGTATTATTTCTTTCTTATTCATGAAGAGAACTTCTGTTATTCCATCCTTTATTATTCATTGGAATAACTTGTTATCAAGTACCACATACATGGTGAAATTCTTTTGTTATTCCGGTCTTTATTATTATGTTGGAATAACTTTGTTTTATCTAATACCGCATACATGGTGAAATTCTTCTATTATTCCATTCATTATTATTACGTCGAAATATCTGTCTCGTGCGTTCTGTGGGACTGGTTCCATTATTTATTATTCTATTGAATATCTCTTATGCAAGCGCTTACTTGGGACTGGGTTCGAGACCACTATTTATTATTCTGTCGGAATATCCTATCTGTGCGTTTACGCAGGACCTGGTTCCATTATTTATTATTCTGTTGGCATAACCTGTCTATGCGGTCTATCGCATGCATGGTGATTGCTTATTCCGATGCAGTTAAACTTGATGTTTATTGTATTTTATCAATTTAACATTGTTGAAGATTATTGATAATTTATTTTGCATTATCATAGTCATAATATTTTTTACTGGGCTAGTTGAGCTCACCCTTTCTTTCACTGTTCTCTTCAGGAAATGAGATTATAGCTGGGACGAGTCGGGGAAAGGAGTGATGGTTCAGAAGATAGCATTAGTAGTCCTCACTATTCTATTAAATAGTGTGACAATAAATGTACTGAGGACTCCTTTGAGTGTGGATATTGTCTAGATGACAATATTCCTATTAAAACTCTCAGTTTATGCATTATCGTATATTACACGACGGTTGTATAATTAAGTTTGTATTTGTATTTTGTACCATGTATGTGACGCCCCCAAAATAGGTATACATCACCCATCTTGGGTCGCCAGATACATGGTGCAGAATACAAATACAATCTTTAATATACAACAAGAAAGCTGTGAGTTTTAATACAAATATTGTCTTCTAGACAATATCCACTCTCGTAATAAGTCCTCATTACATTTATTGTCACACTATTTAATGTAATAGTGAGGACTACTAATACTATCATCTGGACCATCACTCCGCTCCCCGACTAGTCCCTCGCCACGCTCTAATTTCTGAAGAGAACAGTGAAAGAAAGGGTGAGCTCAACTAGCCTAGTAAGAAATATTATGACTAAGATAATGCAGGATAAATTATCATTAGCCTTCAACAATGTTAAACTGATAAAATATATTAAACAACAAGTTTAACTGCAGAGGAATAAGCAATCCATTAAAAGAGTCAAGTAGAGAATAAAATCTACTATCTTTTATGATTTAAAAGTTTTTCATCACTTTTATATTTGAGACTCGACTTAATAAATAATCCACATCATCCTCGCACTACGTCCAAGGATATTCATTAGGGTCACGACCACAAATTATCCATGCCTTCGTGGGCCATTTAATATTCGTGTATTCATCAATGGTCGTGATCATGCCAATAATCGTCCATCAATGCACTACGGACGATGAGGACTTTTACCACATCATTTGTAACATTACGATCATGATTATACCGAATAATCCTCGGTCATAATCATACCAAGTCCATCTATGCACTCTGAGCCACGATGACTTTAAAAAATATAAACATGAGGATGATGACAATGATATAAGAATTCAATAAAACAAGTTCAAGAATTAGTTTATCCAGGAACTAATAACGTCCAAATTGTCAACATGATACTTCTTTGTAGAGTAAAATTCAATAATGCTCAAAAGAATATTTCCATGAAAAGATACTGGATGAAGCGCAAATATCAATGATATTCCACTAATTTCATGGAGTATAGAAGTCAAAACTTTAACCAATTGAGTATAATAAGGAATGGAATAACAAAAGAAATCACCAGACATGTGATAGATAGCACAGGTAGGTTATTCCAACAGAATAATAAATATGGAACCAGGTCCGGCGTAAACGTACAGACAGGATATTCTGACAGAATAATAAATACGGAACCAGGTCCGGCGTAAAATGCACAGACAAGATATTCCAACAGAATAATAAAGAATGGAATAACATAAGGATTTCCACAAGTATAGGGGAGTCCGCGTATACAGTTTATTCCAACAGAATAATAAAGACGGATCCAGTCCCAAGTAAAACGCATGCATGAGGATATTCCAAATGAATAATAAAGAATGGAATAATGTAAGAATTTCACCAAGTATAGGTATGCCACAGATACTGAGTTATTCCAACAGAATAATAAAGAATGGAATAACAGAAGTTCTCTTCATGAATAAGAAAGAATAACACCCCTTACCGTAAAAGACACTGGATATCGAAGTAGTGAAGTAGCAGAATACTCTTCTTCTTTCTCTCTATAATTTCTCTCTCTAGAGTTTCAGTGAATTCGTAAGAAATAATGAAGGAATGAGCTTCTATTTATAGAAGAATGGATTGAATAGTAACTAATTCTTGAACGGTCCAGATTGATTTACTTTTAAACGGATGGTTCAGATTGATTTACTATTAAAACTTAAAGCAACGGTCCATACTGATTTACTATTAAAACTTTAAACCAGCGATCCATATTGATTCACTATTATAACTTTCCACCAGCGGTCCATATTGATTCACTAATATAACTTCAACCAACGGTCTGAAAAATTAGCACATCTCCTCATGGAATAATATTGTACCCAAATACCCGAATGCACAATACTAGAGTGAATAGTAACCGGGTGAATAGTAACTCGTGAATAGTAACTCATGAATAGTAACTCGTGAATAGTACTTCGACACGAAAAGTTCCTCGAATACCCGATTGAACAATATAACCTCCAGACATCAATTATCATCGGAATAGATGTCGATTTCTACTAACACAAATAATCCCAACACAATGAAACTATCAAATTCATCTTTAATCAACACGAACTTATTCATCATTAATATTATAACTCACAACCAGGTTGTTCTCAGGAAAGAGGGGGCTTTCCAATAAGGATTTCTCCTATCATGGCCGCATGATTAGGTGACCAAACCTCTCCTCGATGAACTTTAGACATTGTAAATATTACAATTTAATAATATGAATAACTTTGTCGTCTCAATTATTGATTTAATAATATAACATATAATGCAGATGATACTGTGACAATAATCGAATCAATAATATGAGAGATATGATACAACAATTAATGTAGCAATAATTGAGTATAAATGAGTGATTTCTCACGTAAGCATCAATAATCAATACCGTGTGCTACTATGCAACCACGCGTATTACTGTACTTTTACTACCGGGTAGTTCAACAGTTTTAACAATAACACCTCTGCCGTTATTTATAAAATATTTTTGTCGTTTTCTCAATCCGACAATAATTCCATTGTGGGGTCCACCAATGATTGTGTAGGTGTTATACGAATATTCCGGAAATAAAAGAATATTCCCAACCAATCGAATATTTTATAACAACTTGCATACTTAGCAAAATTTATAAATATTACCCACAACTATAATATTATATCAAATTCATTCCATAATATTCAAAAATGATATTTATAGAAAAATCATCTTTATTAAAAAAAATGGGGTCTTACAATGTATTTAGCGACTCAAGATGGGTGATGTATACCTATTTTTGGGGGCATCACAATGCTGGAGCTCCAGGCCATGACACTCAAGATTGTTGGGCCCTTAAGCATAAGATCCAGGATTTAATTGATAGTGGTGAGATCGTGGTGACTAAACCCGACCAACCCCATGTTCAAGAAAACACTCTCCCTTAACACAAGGAAAAAGAGGTTAATATGATCAACAGAGGCAATGGAGATACCTCCAAGTACCTCAAGTATGTGAGTGGATCATCCCAAACCAGCAAGGATAGTGCTGAAAAATGGGATTATGAAAAGTTCTAGTTTATAATGGAACAGGAGATAAAGGCTCTTAGTGAGCAAGTCAATCAATTGGCAGAACTGGTGGTTCAACAGCATCAAGTCACACGTCAATTATTCAGTCAAGAGCATGCTAGCCTCCTTCCTCTTATTACAAATACTCTACCATTTGCTCCAGAATGTCAAGCATTGGAGGATAAGATTTCAAAAAGAGCAAATGCTAAAACCCGTCAGGACTTCGCCAACAAAAGGGAATTCACCTATTTAGGCCAACCGATGGAAGAGATATTGTAGATGCTGATTAATGAAGGAAAAATCACAGCACTGCTACCTCTAGTCAACCCGTGTTCAAGACGTTTTGATTCTAATGGAGTATGTTAATACCACTCCCACTCTCGCGGTCACAGCACGGAAGAATGTTGGGCACTCCGCCATCTTATTCAGAACATGATTAGCAGCGGTGACCTGCAAATGGTAGACAATGACGCTGTATTACTTGAGAGTGGGGACACACTTCCTACCAGATGGAAGGAAGTAGTAGCAGTAATATCTTTTGAGGGAGGCTTGGCTGCCACACCACCTCCAATACAACCAATTCAGCCCAATGGTGTTGAAAATTCTTTGAAAGTGGCTGCACCAAAGCTAATCATATTGTCGTTCAGGCCATAGTATCTTGTTGTCAGCCTACAAAAAGTGCCATGGAATTATGGAGAGGCTGAAGGATCCACATCCAATACAACTATTGTAGTGTCGAAAGAAAATCCACTTTATCTTCCCCAACGTGTGATGAAGCCTACCATCAAGTTAAAGGGGAAAGTTCCCATGGAGAAGATTGAAGAATTCCTCCGTACTATGGGACACAATGAAGCCAAGGTGGTTTTAAGTTTGAAGGAAGCTCCATAATAGATTTCCATACTGGACTTGGTTTTCTCTTCAGAAGATCACATGAAGGTCTTATTGAGAGTCTTAAAAGAAGCCCACTTGCCAAAATCAGTGGATGTTGAAAAGTTTAATCATCTGGTTGATCACATCTTCAACAGTAATGTAATATCTTTCACCGATGATGACATACCGCCTGATGGGACGGGTCATTGCAAACTGTTGCACATAGCGGTTATGTCCTCCAGATATGTGGTAGGAGGAGTTTTGATTGATGGAGGATCATCCTTAAACATATGCCTATATGCCACCTTGGAGAAGATGAACATCAATCTCAACAGGATCTGAAGAAGCCATACAATTATCAAAGCCTTCGATGGATCCCAACGAAATGCTGTCGGAGAGATTGAATTACCTGTGGAGATTGGTCCACATACATTCTGGGTATCCTTTCATGTGCTCAAGATAGCTACGGGATATAACCAACTCTTGGGAAGACCATGGATTCACATGGTTGGAGATGTCCCTTCCACCATTCATCAGCAGCTCAATTACATCATTAACAGTAGCCTGGTCACTATTAATACTGAGCCAGAATGTCTTGCACAAAGTGACATACTACTCATCAATTTCAATGCAGAAGTTGAGCCTGTCAGCTTCCATGCCTTTGAGGTGAGCAACACTCATTATTACCCCATTGGGGCGCCACCTCTAATACCCAGAGTTTCTATTAAGGTAATGTTGGCAAGTCAAGAGATGATATCCTTAGGTTTCCAAATTGGACAGGGGTTAGGAAAGGGTCATCAGGGCATCAAGAGTCCAATTCAAGTTCCCAGTAAAACAGGGACAGCCGAACTAGGCTATTCTCATGGGTCCAGTCATAGGAACCCTCACAAGCATAAGCAGATTCCTTCATCTTCAAGGCGATTGCCTAAACCTACAGAGTCTGAGTCTATACAGCCTTCATTAAAGGTTCCTACTCATGTGGTAGCTATGTTATTTCCTAAACTGATACCGGTCAAAGGAAAGGAAGTCCTGATTCTAGATCCTGAGGCGGAGGAAAAGGATCGGAGACGTAAACAAGATATTGCAAGGCAGTTATCAAACATGCGCGTCATAGTCCATACTGAGGGTATGAATAAAGACATTCCAAATGATGATTGTCCAGACATCATGGTCAGCATTCTGGAGAAGGAGGACGATAACAGCCCCTTCATCACTGTTTTCCACCAGGACTTCACCCTTGGAAATTGGAGCAGCACTCCTTGCATTTGCCGAAAAGGGTAAAAAGGGCAGAAACTCCCTCTGTCCTGTAGATAGCAATAATTGCTTACTTTTGTTGTACAGTATTAGCAGTTATTTTGTCAGTTCATGCTAATACTTTGTATAATTAAACAGTTTTATATATTAAGTGAAAGCATTTTGTTTCCGTACTCTAAAGTTAGATGTGCCTAAACTTGCTGATGAGGTGCCTATTCTTCACAAGTACTGTAACTTTGATGTAAAGTTGGACTCAGATTTGATGGAGATTGAACAAGAGGACTATGAGATACCTCAGGAGATCAAAGAATGGGTCGAAGATAAACCCAAGCTAAATCTTAATTAAACCTCTTCTTTTAACCTTGGAACCTTAGAAAACCCCAAAAAAATCCAGATTGGTATGGACCTCACTCCAAACCAAAGGAATGACATGGTTAATCTATTGACCCAATTCCAAGATGTGTTTGCATGATCTCATGAAGACATGGTTGGTTTATCCACTAACATTGTCATTCATTACCTCCCCATCAAAGAGGGATTCAAGCTAGTTAGGCAGAAGCTCATGCGATTAAAACCTAAGTGGAGTTTAAAAGTTAAAGAAGAAATTATGAAACAATTTCAAGTCGGCATCATCATGTTGTCTACATACCCTGAATGGCTATCCAACATAGTCCCCGTGCCTAAACCTGGAGGGAAGGTGCGAGTTTGTGTGGATTATAGGGATCTGAATAATGCTTGTCTTAAAGATAGCTTTTATTTGCCATTCATCCACATACTCATTGACAATACGACTCAATATAACATGTACTCCTTTGCTGACTGCTTCGCGGGGTACCATCAAATCATGGTTGCTGAAGAGGATCGTGAGAAAAATGTATTCATCACTCCTTGGGGAACCTTTTGCTATAGACGGTTGTCATTCGGCCTCATCAATGCCGGAGCTACCTACCAGCGAGCCATGATGGCTCTTTTCCACGATCTAGTGCACAGAGAGATAGAAATCTATGTGGATGACATAATTGTCAAGTCTCGAAGGGAGGAAGACCACCGAGATCATCTCAAAAAGCTCTTCAACAAGTTGCATAAGTACAACTTGAAGTTGAATCCGGCCAAGTGCGCCTTTGGTTTTAAATCAGGCAAGTTGCTAGGATTCCTAGTCAGCCACAAAGGGATTGAGTTGGATCCCACAAAAATCCAGGCCATCACAGAAATGCCCATACCTCGGATAGAGAAGGAAATACGGGGATTTATGGGAAGAATCAACTTCATTAGTCTATTCATCTCCCAACTCACAGCAACCTGTGAACCTATCTTCAAGTTGTTAAGGAAGAACTCCTCTATGAAATGGAATGATGAGTGTCAGAAAGCCTTCCTTACAATCAAAGAGCAGTTAGTTAAAGCTCCTATTTTAGTACCCCCAGGGATGATGTTCCCCTGTTCATGTACCTGTCAATCAATGACAACGTTATGGGCTGCACGCTGGGACAGAAAGATGATAGAGCTATCTATTACCTCAGCAAAAGATTCAGCAGCAGTGAACACAAGTACACTCTGATTGAGAAAACTTGTTGTGCTTTAGCATAGGCTTCCATGAGATTACAACATTATCTTCATGGTCACACAACCCATCTCATATCCCGCGTGGAACCTCTCAAGTACGTGTTCAGTAAACCCGAGTTGAATTATCAACTATCCAAATGGCAGTTGATCCTACAACAATTTGACATTGTCTATTTGACGCAAAAGTCTATCAAAGGTCAAGGAATTGTGGATCAATTGATTGCCACACCTTCAGGGGATTTCAAACCCTTGGAAACATACTTCCCCAATGAAGGGGTAATGACAGTTCAACAACACCATCACGACGATACACACCAACCATGGAAAATGTATTTTGATGGAGCTGTAAACATGGAAGGCTCTAGAGCTGGAGCAGTTCTAGTATCCCTTACGGGGGAGCAGTATCCCGTCGCCGTTAAATTGTAGTTTGTCAGCACCAACAACACAGTTGACTATGAAGGCTGTATCATGGGGTTGAGACTAGCCCAATCCATGGGCATAAGACGGTTAACTTCCTTTGGAGATTCTGAATTGTTAATTAGACAAACCACTGGAATCTATCACATTAAAGAGCTACATTTGCTGCCTTACCATCGATAGGTTATACATATGGCTACGGAGTTTGAAGAAATAACCTTCCTCCATATTCCTCGGAATATGAATGACTTTGCAGATGCGCTAGCAACTTTAGCCTCCTTGATCAACATACTTGACAAGGAAAACATGCCAAATATCACATTTGCCCTACAAAAGGCTCCAACCTATGAGAACTACATTGAAGAAGTATCAGATGAGCTACCTCCCATCCAACACCCTTGGTATCAGCATATCAAAGAGTATCTGCGAGATGGATCTACACCCGCTGAGGCGAGTCCGGCTGAGAAAAAGCAGATCCATCTAATGGCCATAAAATTCTACTTGAGCGGAGACGCACTCTACAAAAGAGATTCAGGACTAAGTCTTCTCAGATGTCTGGACAAAGACCAAGCTCAGAGGCTCATGGATGGAATCCATGGTGGAGTATGCGACCCACACATGAGCGACCCTCTACTTGTCAAGAAAATTCTAAGAACAGAGCATTACTGGCTCTCTCTCAAGGCTGACTATGATGATCGTGTCAAGAGGTGTTACCAATGCCAAATTCATGGGAATGATATCCATGCCCCTCCAGGGGAGATCCACAATATGAGTTTGCCCTGGCCCTTCTCAATGTGGGTAATGGACGTGATCGGGCCTGTAACGAATAAATTTTTTTGAGTTAAATTTTTTTGAGTTGTTATTCTGGGGACAGAATCCTTTTAAGGAGGGAAGGATGTAACGATCGGGAAATTTGTAATTTAATTTAAATATTTATTAAATTAAATAAATATTTTAAATAATTTATTTATTAAGGAAATAAATAATCGATGAATTGTGGTGAATTAATTTAGTAACTAAATTGATTAATGTTAATTAAATTGAGTAATGATAATTTTATTTGAAGGATTTAATTTAAGGAAATAATTAAATTAAATTAATTTCTTAATATTTAAGAAGTTAATTAAATTAAGTGAATTGTTTAATATTAAATGAATAAATTAAATAAAATAATATTTCTAATTTATTAATTAAAGTTAGATATATAATTATTTATTATAAGAATAATTATAATAAGAATATAATTCTTATAATTATAAATTATAAGCTATTTAATGGGTTGTATGTGTGACAAGTGAAACTATATAATAAAAATATTATAATAATAATCTACTATAGAAATTCTGTGTAACCAAACAAAGCCTTGTGGCTTTTGGTTAATATAACTGCCAAAGACGTTTGGCTTAATAAACTGATAATCACGATTATCAATGTTTAAGTGCTCAAATATTTTATTTCACGTATTTTTTCTAAGGCTAGCTAGATATCAAAAGAGATTGAGAGTGAGAGCTTGAGAGAAGGCATTCTGTGATTATCAAGTGGAAGAGAAGGGTTTGCTAATTGCTAATCAAGGTATAAACTATTTCTATTGTTACTGTTAGTTTGGTGGTATATATATGTATATTTGATACAAGTTGAAAATCACGTGAATTGTGATGTATATATATGTTCATATAGAATTGCAAAACTCTGTTAATTATCATTTAAACTTGTTATTTGTTATTAAATTCATGAGAAATTGGGCTTGGGGAAGAAAATAAAATCACAGTGTTTATGCTCATATAAAGTAGCTTAGAAAGTACCAAATTTCTTGTATAATATGTGATGTAATCTGTGAATTAAAGTTGGATTGTGATAATATGTTAAGAAACGAAAACAATGAAGTTTAAATCATGTCAATTGATTAAGAAACAAGTTCGTGGCGATCAAATTCGTTAAAAGTGTAAAAATGGAAGAAATTTGGAAAATTATAGTTTTGATTCTTCAAAATGGTGCATATGTGATGTTTTTATATATAGAATGATGAGTAGCATGTGTAGCTATGTTAGTGCAAAGTTTTAGATGTTAAGGTGTGGTGAAATTCTGTAAAATTGGGATTTTTAGCCAAAGCAGAGTGCATTTTGAGGTTACTGAAATGAAAGAGTGTGCAGTGCATGTGCTTGTGGTCTTATTGCTGTCATGTGGCCTTATTTACTGTGTATTGTTATTATCATGGTAGCATGATTATCAATGGGCTGTGGTTGTGTGATCTGCATAACATTAAATGTTGGTATGAGTCGTATGTGCGTATACGATAGCTGATGTAATACTCACGGCCATGGCTGGTGGCTGTCATGACAAGTGAAGTCTCGCTTAATTGCGCAGTCATGTGTAACGGACTTGGGTTAGTTTAACATGCATGTAAAAGATACTAAAACATTAAGTGAATTACAATAACAGATTGTAGTGTGTTGTAATGCAAAGTGTAAAGATTTGAAATAATTATTTAAATAAGTTATAAAATGATACCAAATGTGATGTTTTCAAAGGTTAGAGATGAACAGTTAGGCTATGTTGGCTCGTAATGAGATTTTAGATTCGTTAAGTATGTTAACTAACATGGTTAGATGCTAAGTTAAGGTTATGACCTAAATGATGGGTTAAACCCATAAAGTTAATATTCAAACAATTAATTGTTGTTGCGATTTCAATGATATGTGTAGGGTAATTGGAGATTATTTTACGTTTGTGTAGCTTACAATCGAGGCAAGTTTCTAAACCTTATCTCTTTACAATTGAGAAAGCTTTCTAACTTCATTCTTTTCATATTGAATGCAAGTTTCCATTCCTATATTATTATTGTTCAAGTTCTTAAAATTGATCAAGACTAATCTATCTGGAATATGTTTGTGCAAGCTCTTGTAACCTAATTTGTTACATCGAGCGAGCTTTACTTTCCTTATTATCATTCGAAGCATATATTGTTCTAATACATTGATTCAAAGAAGATTGTTCTAAACTCCTTTGAATATAGCACTTTGCATGTAAATCATGTTATGCAGTTATATATATTGTTGATATCCGATCTTTGACTTTAATAGCCTTGTTCAGTTATATATTTTCGTATTAAACCTTTATTGATGGAAGTTGAATAGTGTTCTAAAATTCTAGAAACACTGATAAGCTAGTTCCAAACTAAACTTTCGTTAGTGCGAAAATTCTAAATTCAAACTGAGACGAACAACCCTAATATAGGGGATTTTTGTACGTGTAACGTTTAGATGTTTGTGCACAATACATGGTACAAAGGGCCGATCCCCCTAAGTATGCTAAGAAGGGTCTGTACAGTCTAATGACTGTTAATATTAAGGTAATAATACCTATATATCGGAGGCATAGTTCATGGTCTTAAGACCCTCAGACATTGATTTCAAACTTGTGTTCTATTCTTAATTCTCAGAACAAGTTCATTATTGCTAGCATTTGTTGTTCATTCTCATGTTGTTATTATTACTACTTCCTATATCAGTGAGCAATTGTTTGCTCACTCTTGCATTTAACACTGCAGCTAAAGTTGAGAAAGTCGACAAGCCGTCGATTAGTAAAGGAAAGGGCAAGATGTCCAAATGTTGAGGACATATGAGAAGTTTATTTTAATGAATTATGTTAAAGACTTGTTTTAATATATGATGTATTCTACAAACTGATGTAATAATTTTAAGGTTAGATTACCTGGGATTTATTTTGAGATGATGATGTAACCCTTTAATGGGGAAGATTGTTGTTTAAGTTATTTATATTATGTCTTTATCCTTTATTGATGGGTAGTTAGATGTAATAGTTTTGATAAGTGAGAACCAAATATTTTGAGAGGTTATCATTGGTTTCATCAAAAATAATGTTATTTGTCGATATAGACAACCAGAGGTGATTGTGTCATACAATGCCAAAAACCTCAACAACTAAATGATGGAGGAGTTATTCAGTAAATTCCACATCAAACACCTCAACTCCGTCATCTACCGTCCAAAGATGAATGGTGTTGTTGAAGCGGCTAATAAGAATATTAAAAAGATCATGCAAAAGATGTCCGTCAATCACAAAGGATGGCTTGACCTGTTGCCTCTGACTCTATTAGCCTAAAGAACATCAATGCGCACTTCTACTAGGGTAACCCCCTACTCATTAACCTATGGGATGGAAGCAGTGCTCCCCATAGAGGTGGAAATGGAATCCCTCAGAGTGTTGATAGACGCTCAATTGGATGAAGACCAATGGTTACAAGATAGGTACCACCAATTGTCTCTGATAGATGAAAGGCGGGCCGCAGCTATCTTCTATGGTCAGTTATACTAATAAAGGATTTCTAGATCCTACAATAAAAAAGTCTAGTTACAACAATTCAAATAACATGACTTGGTCTTAAAGAAGGTTCTTGACAACATAGATTAATCCAAAGGAAAATTCACCCCAAACTGGGAAGACCTATTTGTTGTCAAGGAGGTATTGACAGGAGGAGCCCTCAGGTTACAGGAGATGGAGGGCGATGAATTTCTACAACTCATTAACTCATACACCGTGAAATAGTACTATGTCTGAAGTTACCATCAAGCAAACATTCTGGTTTTGGATCACCAGATCCCCAATCAGTTCAGTTTTTCAAAACCCTTCACTACATACAACCTTTCTTCACTTCAGTTTGCCCCATCAGGGACAAACATACCTTCCAACCAGCAGTCTGGTTTTGGATCATCAGATCCATCACTCAACTCAGGTTTTTTCAAAACCTTTCACACTTTAAGTTTTATCCCACCAGGGGTAAAGCTTTTCACCTTCAGTTTATCTCACCAGGGATAAAACTTGCTACATCTTCAGTTTATCCCACCACGGATCAAACTTTTCACATCTGCAATCTGCCCTATATATGGGGGTGAACTACACAGACCTGATCTCCCCAATACATGAGAGTACATAGATAGCCATTTTTATGGTCCGGTCTCACCACAAAAAAAATAACAAAACAAAAAAAATCTATACACCCACTTCACCACTTACAACTTTGAACCTTTTTAAACTAGGTTCGAACTACGCAGACCTAATCTCCCCTCATCAATGGGAGTACGTAGGCAGCCATTCAAGGTTTGGTCTCACCTCTACCAAAACATAAAAACTTGTCAAACTGGTATTGGGATCATCCTTCAAACCATACCTCATCAGCTTTAGACCAAAGGATGGAACTACCTGGTCTCCCCACACCAATGGGAGAATCGGCGACCATCTAAGCTACGGTTGAGTCCTGAAAGAGAAACACCAATCTATAAGAGATGGAACTACCTAGGTTCCCCCATATAAAGGAGTACCGGCGACCATCTATGGTGCAATCAACCTCTGAGAGGAAAGCCACACTCCTCTCCATAACCACATACAAAACAAGTCATAAGACACCAAAAAAGTAGGGAATACACATAGATCAACAATCTGTTCTGAAAGATCCGGATCCTGAGACTTCTCAATGTACATCCATCAAGGGGGAGTTCAGAATATATCAAGATCACAAGCCCTAGAGATACAAGCAAATATCAAGCAAGTAAAAGGCATAACTTAAAGGGAAATGAACCAAAATATATTTCCCTGCCATATATAATGTTGTTTGATATATGAAATATGTACTATACATGATAAAATGGCTAAGCTAGTCTGTGCAGGAAAATCCAAGCTCATCTACAGATCAGTGTATATGTGCGCTATCAAATCCAACATGGCATCCCTCTCAAAAGAAGGGGTAACGTTGTAAGTTCCTACCCAAGGGTATCTATACAAGCTAACAGATCCACAACCAACTACATGGTGACACTATGCTCATCAATATATGTGCTCATCTCTACAATGATATCAGTAGTATGAGACCTAACTGTAGTACTATCTGCAATAGCAGTATCTCGGGCAGATATAGCGCCATCCCGCTCAGTGACCAATGCATCTATAGATGATCTAGCCTCATCCCGCTCAGTAACAGCGTTGTCTCTATGAGCTAAGGCATCATCTCTCTCAACTAGAGCGACATCTCTCCCAAAAAGAGCTGTCAACACCAAGGCCCTAACCTGATCTCTCTCAAATGTCATCAGATCCAGACTCTGCTCTAAATACTTTGCCGAATGCGGAGTCACAGTAGCAGTCATACTAGGAAAATCCACAAAAGCTGCTATCAAACTAGCAAATAGCTCCTCCTAGGTAGGAGAATTAGTGTCCTCCATGGGCTCTCCACCATCAGAATCAATCCCCAGCTCTGTGGATACAACCGCATCCGATGTAGTCTCTGCCTCCATCCATGCAGAATAAACTTTAGAACAACCCGGATGGCTAACAGAAAACTCATCCATCTCGCGCTGGGCCCAACAGGCATAAACTCTAGATCTATCATCTGCTGATAAATACCGAGAAGATAAATGATGCCCCAATGCTCCCTCAAAGGGATGAACATCTTGAAATCGGTCAAACTGTGCCATCACAGCCAGCAGATGATAAGTGGTCATACCCCTCAAACCAGCCAGAGGGAGATAATCCATGCTAGGTGCATGAGTAATGAAGTTGTAGGGAGAACTAAGCCCTGAACATAGGAAAATGTCAAATGGATCCTAGATCCCTACCAAGAACACCGACCAGGATGTAGTGTCTGTACACTCCATCGGCTGAAAGGAGTAAGACATGGCTATCTCATGGGAAAATCAGTACCCATACCTTTGGAAGGTGACAATCGGTCTCAGGTGTGACATGAACCATATATACAACAAGATTGAGCTGCTTGTAAATACCCCTGCAGAATGGGTGTGGCAATATGTGGCCGACCTCGAGGTCTCTGCCACAATCATCGGTACAATGGTATGTCCCTCCCTGAGAGCTCACACTTCCATAACTACACCTATGTCCAGATGATCCATGTATAATGGCATGTACAGATAAGCCACTACACACATCAATAGTACATCTACTCTGGAAACACGCCACTGATCCTCTGACGTGATGAAATCCCCAGAGTGCTGCGCGTAACTGTCCAATGAGCCAAATCTATCTATCAGAAAACGTTGGGACACTACATTCCCGGATGTAATCTCATCCTATACTACTCTACGCCTCAACCCAGTGAGGGTCATAAATGGACGGCTCGTATCCCCAGCAGCCATCCAAGCGCAAGGCCTGTCTAGTGGCAAAGCCGTTAACCGCTCATACTCTTCTATGGTGGGAGTCAACTCCTAGGTCTCAAACCAGAATACATGTTTCTCTAGTGCCCAATGCTCCAGCATACCCTCTACAAAACCCACAGGAACCTGGAACATCAGGAGGGTCATAGAGTGTTGAAATAGCTGATCTACAGTCACCTGATCTGGAGGTGATAAACTATCATACCACGACCTCAAACAGGAAGATACCAATACTGGTGGGGTGTGATCAATGTGGCTAACTGTCGAGGAAGACATCTGTGTGGGCCGTATCATAAGACCATCAAGGGGTTAATGCTGAACATCTCTGGACATACATATGCATAACATAATACATGCATGGTAAATAATAGATGGCAATATGATGTAGGGAATGGAAAACAGTAAATATATTCCTCAGTACATCATCGTCTAATACATCATCTCTGTATACAGTTGGAAAATACAGGGAAATTGGGCATAGCCTCCCAATAACTAACAGAGGCCTATCAAAAGATATAACGAGAATATGGCACAACCACCTAGTATTTAACAGAGGCCTATCAAAAGATATAGCGAGAAATACATCAGAAGAAGTCAATGGTGTTGATGTCTACATCATCTATCCTGTCCATCTAATGTAACTCTTCCTAAGTCACTAGTCTCCGCCAAGAGGGATGTCAGGTCTATACAATAGAGGATCTACATCGGCAAGATCATATGGGTTACCTGAAGGGCCAACCCCTGAGCTGGAAGGATAAAAAGTTTCTGCCTCGAAAGTATCTCTACCCAAATGTCAGATGAAAAAATGTGCCTGGTCCAATTATCGGGTCAAGCTATCAATCTACGTCAAGTGAGTAGGATCTCGGATGCAGGCCATCCAATCCATCATCATCACATATCTAGGAACCATATCCCCCTTAAATTGAGTCCCGCGGGTCTGAGCTCCGATGGTACGAGGGGACCACCAACTGTAGAATACCTCTTGAGTGAACGGACCCTCTGAAAAAGTAAAGCTGTCAACTACCAGTAATGGGATATCACTGACAGGCGACTACGGCACAGGCCAATAATGCTTGACAGGTGGCAAGATCGGTACACGAATCTCTCATGTGATGCTCCTAATAACATGATCTCCTAAATAGAGCTCCCATCCTCCATTTGTGAAGAAAGGAATCCAGCGGGTGGATATCACATGCTTGACACCAGTCAAGAACCCATCCTCAAAGCCAACTGTCAAATGGTCCCCAGAATAAGGAACCCATGTCATGACATCGGCTGTCAATAACTCCAACTATAAACGACAATGGGTGAAACCCTCAGCTACATGAACCTCCACCAATGTGGACTGATGCCATCGTCTTCCCCATGGGTAGGTATCTAAACCTAACATGCTAATGGGACGCAGACATGGGAGCCTCTTATAGGCCAAAAACTACCAATATAAGGGCAAACATTTGTGTTCAATCAATAATTTTAACCTGTACATGGGAAATCAAAAGAGAAATATTCACCAGTAGAAATGGGTAGAATCCTAGCCAAGCCTCTGTCAAACCCTGCGAATGCATGCGCATTCCCCTGAGGAAATAAGCAAAGGTATAGGAGCCCTAGTCATACTCTCCAATACGGTCCACCTCTCGTGTGGCGCTGACTAAAGCGAACGATACCGTGGAAAAGTTATTCGCTATAAAACTACCCCGGAGGATGACCAGGAACTATCACCAAAGAATGCGATCCCTGACTCTCACATCATCGGGTATGGGCTCACTCAACGCCCCACTCATAGCATCTACGCTCAAAGGACCGGTACGAACTGTCCTGCCCTTTAGCGCCTCAGCCAGAACTCCTAGCAAGGATTTGACGGCAGTCGGGGTAATGTTCACCGCACAAGGCACTGGCGCCCCTCCAAACTCCATACCGGTGATAAACTGCCCATCCATCGGCATCATCATCACTTCGCAGTCCAGTAAATAGAGAGACTGAGTCTGGTGAAACCAGTGCTCAGACAATACCATGAGATAACCCCAGGGACAACGGCGGGGAAGGATAGAAAAGAACGCCTCAAATCCCCAACTATGCACAATCTCTCAATACTCTAGATGAAGAGCTAGATATAGAGAGTGTATGCTGAACCAGTTCCCTCGAGGCTGCATAAAGCCAGGAACCTACATCACAAATGCAAATCAACATTAGAACCTTTGCTCCTCATCAATAGGAAAGAAGAAGATCAAACCCAGCTTTTACCTCATTTGCATATAAGTAGATCGATGGGTGGTGACTCAAATAATCCAAAAGCTCTGGAATCATCACATTAATGCCTGGAAGATCCCTGCGAGGAGCATGAGTAGCAGGAATGGGAGCCGTAACTAGTACATCATCCTCCTCATCTTCAACATCCGGTACCTCTACCCGGATAGGACGAATCACTGCCTCCACCAAGCGACGAGGTTGTCAAAATAAACGGGGTCGAGGCACCTCAAAAGCCCTCCTCCTCACACCTGAAGTGGTTCTGCAGGAACTACTCGGCTGATCTGGATCCATATAACTGGATACAAGTCTCCAAATCACCTCAGAAAGGGTGTGGTAAATTCTAACCTAGAGCTTTTTAATGTATTTTATGACTATATACATGCATGCATTACTTTAACATACGCCTACAATAGAGTTAAAAATGCATGTCTACCCAATGCCTAGGCTCATGGAAAAATTTCACCAGTCTCCTTTGTAAAAAGGACTATCCACATGCACGTAGGCATGACTAGGTGGCCATTCAGTAGCACACCAATCCATAGTCATAAACATCCTATATGCATTAAAATATCAAAGTCATAATCCAAAAGGGTAGCGTAGTTACCAGGATTACTTTTCTTTACAACCTTTGCTCATTTGTCCTCAAATAGGATAAGAAATAGCAGAAAAAGGTGCCAATTTGACTGTCTCAAAAGTTAATTTTTTCACATCATTATGTTCAGCATGGTTAAATACTAACATTTACTATGTTGAATAATTTTTATCAAGTCATATGAGCATGCATTTTCACTATTATGTGTTTAGAAGCATTTCATGTGACAACTCATTTTCCAACGGACAAAAACTGGAAAAGAAGACATGCATACGTTACCAGGATAGTGCAGATGACTTGTACGGTTACGGATTTTGCAGAAAGCAGTCTGAACTCAGAAGATCTGAAGAAGAACTCTCGAATTCTCTGTGTGGCGCAACTTGAAAATGACTTATGAAAAGCCATGGGTGACTCAAATACACCCATGGATGGCCACAGGTGTACCTGCGGCTGTCCTAGGTGGGTCCCACCCCTCCGGCTCGGTCCAATCTGAGTTACAAAGGAGGTCTTACAAGTTGGAAAAGTTAAATCAGGAAAAAAGATATTACGCGATTAAGCGAAAAAGCCTGAAATCCTGGTTTTCAAAGACCAAACTACGGGTCTACACATCACTTATTGGTATTCGCCCAGACAAAGGGATCAGAACACCCATAGCTATTACAAATTACACTCGCTAATACCTCACAAAGGTCTGATACCGTCAGTTCGGGGTCATAACTCCAAAAACCCATCCCCAGCGGATACTTCAGATAACTTCACAGTTGAAGTACATTTCAAAGAAGGGCAAGCAAGCTTGACATTATTCAATCGTTGGCAGGTAAATCCAGAGAAGCATCGGAGATGCTCCGATGATATTCACCGTTGAAGTACATTTCAATGAAGGTCAAGCAAACTTGACCATATTTAGCCGTTGGCAGGTAAATCCAGAGAAGCATCAGATATGGTCTGATGATGTTCACCGTTGAAGTACATTTTAACGAAGGTCAAGCAACCTTGACATTATCCAGTCGTTGGCAATAAAATCAAGCGAAGCATCAGAGGTGGTCCGATGATCCCATCCGTTGAAGCACATTTTAGCGAGGGTCAGGCTGCCCTTTTAACACAAACTGTTGGCAGTAACTCCGACAGAACATTGGAAAGACCTGGCGATATAAACCAGGGAAAATCATCCTCATCGGGAAGGACTGATGATGGAATCTGTTATATAAATCCTTATCAGACAGAGCACAAATCCCCACGAGTCTCTCATACATAAGAGGTACATCCTCAGTGGGAAATTTCTACCAAGGATTAAGGACTTTGGTGATAACCCCAAAATGTAAACATCCTAGAAGTTCCTAAGAGCTTTGATGTAGACATCCAAGCAGTTCGTCATGGTCATCAGTGATAACTCCAGTCCCAATCAGAAGTCGTGGGAACAAACAGTCATCACATCTTGTGACGCCCCAAAATAGGTATACATCACCCATTCTGAGTCACCAAATACTTGGTATAGAAATCAAATACAAACTTCTTTTATACAATATGAAAAAAACGTAGCTGAGAGTTTTTACACGAATATTATCTTCTAGACAATATCCAAACTCAAATGGAGTCCTCATTACATTTATTATCACACTAAATAGTGAGGACTACTAAAACAACCATCTTGGACCATCACTCCGTTCCCTGACTAGTCCTGGCTACGTTCTCATTTTCTGAAGAGAACAATGAAAGCAAAAGGGTGAGCTCGACTAGCCCAGTAACAAATATTATGACTAAGATAATGCAGAATAAATTATCGTTAGCCTTCAACAGTGTTAAACTGATAAAATACAATAAACATCAAGTTTAACTGCAGCGGAACAAGAAATCCATTAGAAGAGTCAAGTAAAGCATGATATCTACTATCTTCTATGATTTAAAAAGTTTATCATCAATTTTATCGTTGAGACTCAGCTTAATAAATAAACTGCATCATCGAATCATCCCTGCACTATGTGTAAGACCCCAACTTATTATTAATAAAATTGAATTTCCTCTATTTATTATTTTGAAATAGTAAGGATTGATATGATTAATGTGGTTAGTTATTGGTAAAATGCGCAAATATTTCAAATAAGCAAGTGGTTATAAAATATTCATTGTTGTCGGGGAATATTCGTTTGGTCGTGGAATATTCTTTACCGCTTGGGAATATTTATGCGGACAGTAGCACTTTGTGTGGGCCCCATAATGGAAAGCGATTGGATGAAGAAAACGATAAGTATAAGTTTTTATAAATAACGACGTAATTGTTACAGTTAACACTGTTGGAATACACGGTGGTTAAAACACAGTAATACACGGTGTTGCACAGTAGAACACGGTATTGCACCAATTATTGATTCTTACGTAAGAAGGCACTACTCAATAATTGTTACAGTAATTACTGTTCCATATTATATTTTATTCAATAATTGCTACGTTGATATTTTATATTATTGTTGTTTTAATAATTATCACTGCACAGTATTTTCCATTATCAGATCAATAATTCATATTATTTGAATAATATTATTAGATAGCATTATTGGCAATGTCTAGAAAGTTACATCTAAGGAGAGGTTTGGTCACCTAATTGCGCGCATGAAGAAGGAGAAATCCTTATTGGAAGCCCCCTCTTTCATGGGAACTACTAGTTGTCAAGAGTATTGTAATTCTGTAATATTATTTGTGAATAATTAATTATTGATTTATATATGATAAGGAAAATATTCATTTTATGTTGATATAGATGGAAAAAAATTTTAATGTGACAATTGTTGAAAATTGATATTTTATCTTTTCTGATAAAATAATTTATTTAAATATATTATTATATTATAATAATATAATAATGGTGATATTTTTACAATGAATGTGGGATATATGAATAAATGAGGAGGAAGAGTATTTTTGTTACAAAAAAATATTTAAAACATGTTTTCCATGTTTGTGGACCCCATTTTTGATTGAAATTTGATTATTTCATGTAAAATCGTTCGTATGTGGATTTCGGTCAATTTATGCTTGGAATTTGGTAAAACTTAAACTTACAAAGTTGTAGAGAATTGAATTTCCTATGGAATGGACATAAGATTTGAATTTTTCTGATAAAAGGGCTATTTATTATGAGATATTGAAGTTCCGGAATAATTGATTTTTGAAGTTTTAAATATTTTTTAAATGAAAAACATTTTTTTTATTTGGTGGGCCCCACTTGCATATGTTAAATTACTGAAATCAGTTGGTAAGGTGTGTGTAGGAATTTTTTTTATAAATATTATTATTTTATTAAATTTTTTGCTTTGGTGTTCTAAGCATTTTCCTATAAATAGGGTGCTTAGGTTAGAATTGAAAATCACACCAGAAACTAAAGTTTTCTCTCTCTATAATATCGAGTGTATTTTTGTGAGTATTTTGATACTTTGAGTATTGCTATACGGTGCAAGTTCCTTCAACACTATATCCAGTATTCCAATCAGAAGTACTATCTTTTCGAGGTAAGGGATGTTATTTTTTTATAAATGATATTATTTCTTTCAATATCATTATGTCGGAATATTGGTAAGATTTTTCCTGTGAAATTCTTGTCTTTTTGTGTCAAGGTTACTATTCATGTATACGGCACTATTCATAAATAAAAAAATTTCATTCTTTGTCCAAGTTGTTATTATGATTACTAGCTTTGATTGTATCCATGTTTTGAACTTCATTCTTGAATTTTGCTTCACAATAGTTTATTAGGGAGTATTTTTGAACATGGATGAGCTAAAATACGAAACCTTAATTCTTGTCCTTTTATCTCACTGGATTCGTTTTCTTAAAATTATTTTTCATCATCCTTAGTCCTAAATGATGATATAACTGAATATCTTTGGCCGTAGTGCAAAGATGAATGATTTTCTGATGAATATCTTTGGCCCGTAGTAGCAAAGATGAGCAGTGTTGAGATGAACATGACTAATCGATGAATATCTTTGGCACCTGTAGTGCAAAGATGAATATTTGATTCAAGATGTATATTGATTGATGTTACGAGGATAAAATATTGATGATAAACTTTTAAATTCATAGAAGAAAGTAGATTTCATTCTCTACGTAACTCTTCTAATGAATTATTATTTCCGCTGCGAATATTGATTTAAAACTTGTTGTCTATTGTATTCTATCAGATTTTTCCCTGTTGAGGACTAACGATAATTTTTTCTATATTATCTTAGTCATAATATTCTTTACTGGGCTAGTTGAGCTCACCCTTTTCCTTTTTGTTCCATTTTTCTTCTCAGGAGGCGAGAATGTAGCGAGTACTAGTCGGGGTATGGAATGATGGTTCTAGAAATGTGTTTAGTGGTCCTCACTATTTTTGTAAAATAATGTATCAATAATTGTAACGAGGACTTATTTGAGTGTGGATATTGTCTAGAAGACAATATTTGTATTTAAACTCACAGTTTATGTGTTGTCGTATTTTGTACGACAATTATATTAATAAAGTTGTAGTTGTTTCTGTACCATGTATTTGGCGACTCAGAATGGGTGATGCATACCTATTTTGGGGGTATCACAGTTGGTATCAGAGCTTAGGGATATGGTCTCTGGCAGAGATCAAGGAATAGAACTAGGAGGGGAGAGACGAGTAAATCCTTCGCTAGTGTGTCCTACCTAAGCTTATTTCTTAGTTGGTTAGAATATAGGGATATTATGTGATATGTTAATTTTATTAACCCTTATTTTATGGCAGTATTTGAGAATGGCAACTGAGAATGTTAACAGTGGAGTAAATAAGACCGTGGAGACACCTTTACTCACCAATGAGGAGAACGTGCAACAGGCCGACAATGTTCCTCCTGTAAACTACACCACTGAGCAAACGATGAACTACGGGATGTTTAGAAGCTTTCTGCAGTTCATGTAAAATCAGACGAAGGAGACTCGTGTACAAAATACAGGTGGAAATGATAGTAATGCACGATTTGTCACAGCCAAACAGTTCGAAGAGTTGGGACCACCAGAATTCTGGGGAAAGCCGGATCCGATTAAGGCAGAAACGTGGGTCAAGAAAATTACCAAGATATTCGATGTCTTGGGATGCACAGAGGAACATAAGGTTCCATTCGCCACCTTTATGTTCCGTAATGAGGCAAATTACTGGTGGAAATCTGTGAAGCATACCCATCCAGCCGCACTCAGCATGTTTTGGGAGACGTTTTAGAAACTGATGAGTGCGATTTGTACCCGCGAATTAGACCCTTTGCTGCTTAAGTTGTTGCTTGTTTTCAATATTTTAGTTTTCTGTTCAAGTTCTCTATAGGCAGGATTTACACATTGTTTCAGCTTTGTTGGGCATTTTTCTGTCTTGGTGGCCAAGCGCCCGATGTTCTAATAAAAGTCATGTGCAGCCACGACTATTATTGAGCTTCTGATAAAGTGGCCTGGCTCCATTGAAAGTATAATGATCCGCGCCGCAGCGCCGGATGTAGCTATGAGCTACTAGAAAGTCACACCCCAGCGCCAGGAGCCAGTGCCTCAATGCCAAGGTCGGCGCCCCAGTGCCAAGGTCGGTGCCCTAGCGCCATTTACAAAGACCCCAAATATCCCCACTCGCTCCCAAGTAACTGTTAAGTTATTATGTCTTATGCCACAGCATGTGCACATGACCTCTTGTCCAAACAGTAAAGAGTCTTTAATGACCTAGAAGAAAGAGGGGATAAGTATATATAGAAAGCGAAGCCGCCTGCATTCTTATTGACAAATATCAGAAATATTCAGAGAGAACAGATAGCTTAGACTATAATTTTATTTCTGTCATTTAATTTCTAGATGAGAAAGAAGTTATGCAACAGAAGAAGAGTTATTGCATCCAACACATAGTCAGAGCATTTGCACGTGAAGAGAAGATTTGGAGGAAGAACACTTCAAAATAAGGGTTTTCTTAATCCAAATCTCCCATTTATTTGTATTTGTCTGATAATGTGTAATGTATTGAAAATGCATGTTAGTACCATAGTTATGAACTAACTCCATTTTTAGGATTGCAATATAACCTTATGATTAGCTTAATCAACTTTCTCTCCTATTTTATATAATGAATCATTTTGGAATGGGTTGTTGTATTTCGTATTTAATGGCTGATTGCTTGATAAAGGTATTGGTATTGATAGTAATGGAAATTGACAAATGGATGTTATTATCTATCTTTAAATACAACAACACCTGTTATGACCATGCCAATGGAATGTGTGCATAATATGCTAATAGGATAGACATGTCCCTTTTTGCCTTATGTGGCCTTGAGCCATAGCTTAATGACCTTGACCTAGTTGTTGTCACCAATAGACATATTGTGACTTAGCTGGTTAGGGATGTGCATTTGACCTTCGACAGAAGCTTATGCATATTTATTGTTCTCGGTTGACCATTCCTTGATTCCTTTATATAGTGGAGATTTAGGAGATTAGGCGACGCATTAGGGGAGTTGTAATCCTATCTTGAATTCCTAGCACAACCACTTCTCTCATTCTTTCAGTTTTTAATCAGATAGTTTAACCAACCACTTGTTTTTACTTGTTTAGATATGATTAGTAGCGATTTTGCCTTAGTAATTGTTTTCTTTTAAGACTTCTTCCTCGTGGGTTCGACACTCTACTTACATATATTACTTGTGGACCACGTATGCTTGCGCGCGATTTGACAATAGCTAAATCGACCAACAGAAACTGTTTAATGACAAGTACTTTCCTGAAAGTATTCGTCATATGAAGGAAGTGGAGTTTATTAGACTGGAATAAAACAACATGATGGTGTCCCAATATGAGGCAAAGTTCACGGAGTTATCCTGGTTTGCACCTCATTTGGTGGAGAATGAGGAACGTATGATGTGGATGTTTCTGAGAGGTCTGAAACCCGATATATGTCAATATCTAATTTCTCATAAATTTTCTCTATATTCAGATGTTGTCAACAGGGCTCAATTATTAGAGCGAGATAATGAGTACGTTCAACCGAGGGACAACAACTAGGGTCAGACCGGTGGCAGCAGTCATCGGAACAATGATAACCAGCAGGGAGGAAAGAATACGGACAAAAGCGGTAATCACTCTGGTGGTAATCGTGGCCATGATAATAGAAGAAGCGAGTCAGGAGGAGATTTTAAAAAGAGAAGGTACAACAACGATAATGTGAAGACATCAAATTTTCAAAGAACAATCTGTTTTGGTGGAGGAGAACGACCACCTGGGTCAGTATGCTATAAATGTGGAAAAGAGGGACACATCATTATCGCCATCCAAGTGATTCGAGATTGTCTCAGAAGCGAAACCAAGTCCGGCGGGGATGGTGACTCAAAAGGCTATCCCAGAAAAGTCAAAGTCAACGGTTCCTGGAAGAGCGTTTGTCGTGACTGTTCAAAATACGAGGAACCCAAACAAGGTGATCACGGGTAAACTAATCATAAATTCTTGCAAAGTTTATACCTTACTAGATACTGGTTCTACCCATTCATTTATCTCTCTTGCTTGTGCTCAACGTTTAAATTTGACTCCGAAAAAATTAGACTTTGACTTATCTGTGGAGACTCCATTAGGAGAAACTTTCATTACATCCACTGTTTATAAATCTTTTTTTATCCAAGTTGGCACCATCACATTTCCTATTAACCTTATCTCTTTAAAGATACTTGCATTTGACGTGATTTTAGGGATTGATTGGTTAACTACTCATCATGCCAAAATTGATTATTTTCGTAAGGTTGTTAGTTTTCATATTCCTAACCAACCTGTTATACGAATTCAAGAAACTAAACTACTAAAATCAATCACTGTCATATCAAGCCATAAAGCCATTCGTTTATTGAAAAACGGATGTCAAGCTTTCTTAGCCCATGTTATGGATTTGAATAAAGACGCGTCAGATTTGAATAATATTTTTGTTGTTAGTGAATTTCCTGATGTATTTCCTGAAAAACTTCCCGGTCTACCCCCAGAACGTGAAGTTGAATTCTTTATTGACCTTGAACCTGGTACAAAGCCCATTTCTAAAACCCCATATCGAATGTCTCCTATTGAACTTTAGGAGTTAAAGGTCCAACTACAAGAGTTATTGGACATCGGTTTCATTAAATCCTAGTACATCTCCTTGGGGTGCTCTGCTTTTTATTTGTAAAGAAGAAAGAAGCGGAGTATGCGACTTTTGTATTGACTATATCGGAATTGAACCATGTCACCATCAAGAATAGGTATCCGCTACCTCGCATTGATGACCTATTTGACCAGTTGCAAGGAGCAAAATTCTTTTCAAAGATCAATCTTCGTTCTGGATATCATCAATTGAAGATTAGGCGAGGATATTCAAGAGGCGCGCTTTAGAACTCGATGCGGGCATTATGAATTCCTAGTCATGTCTTTTGGATTAACTAATGCTCCTGCGGCTTTCATGGATATGATGAACCGAGTATTCAAGGAATATTTGGATCAGTTCATTGTTATCTTTATTTATGACATCCTCATTTATTCCAAAAGTCATGAAGATCATGAGCATCATTAGAAGCTGGTACTCCAAAGGCTTCGTGAAAACAAGTTATATGCCAAGTTGAAGAAATGCGAGTTCTGGCTTGAGGAAGTAGCATTCCTTGGGCACCTGGTGTCAAAACATGGACTATCTATTGACCCGGGGAAGATTGAAGCAATACAGAGTTGGGAGCAACCAAAGTCGATAACCGAAGTACGTAGCTTTCTGGGCTTAGCTGGTTATTATCGGAGATTCGTGGAAGGATTTTCTCGAATCGCTACTCTGTTAACTCAGCTGACTTGGAAGGATACAAATTCGTATGGAGCGAGGAATGCGAGAAGAGTTTCCAAGAGCTTAAGAGGAGACTTATTTCGGCACCTGTTCTGACAATACCGTCTGGTTCAGATGGATTTGTTATCTATTGCGATGCTTCAGGCAAAGGGTTAGGATGTGTTCTCATGCAACATGGGAAAGTCATAGCTTATGCCTCGCGACAACTTAAAGAATATGAGAGGAATTATCCTACTCATGATCTAGAGTTGGCAGCAGTCATTTTTGCGCTAAAGATCTGGAGGCACTATCTATATGGGGAGAAAGTGGAGATATATTCAGACCATAAAAGCTTCAAATATTTCTTGAACCAAAAGGAACTCAACATGCGGAAACGACGTTGGCTCGAGCTGTTGAAAGATTACGACCACACCATTCAATACCTTCCTGGAAAAGAGAATGTGGTAGCTGGCGGGTTGAGTAGAAGATCATATGTGGGAACGAATGTGATGTTGTCAACCCAAAGGCCCATTTTGTGTGATTTACAAAAGATGAAAATAGAATTTAAGAATCAGGGAACCCATGCGATGATGTCAAGTATACGCATAGAACCAACTTTAATCGATAAAGTTAAAGTTGCTCAAGCCACAAACGCGAAGCTGATGCGTATGAAGAAGAAAGTACAAGAAGTTGTTATCCCAGAAGCAAGAATCGATAAAGAAGGAATACTTTGAGTCAACTCCAGACTTTGTGTTCCTAATGACTCTGATTTGAAATATAAGATCATGATGGAGGCACACAATACACCGTTTTCAATTCATCCTGCAAGTACCAAAATGTATCGTGATCTTCGACATACATTTTGGTGGAACAATATGAAAAGAGAGATCGCGAAGTTTATCTCGAGGTGTTTAACTTGTCAACGTGTAAAGGCGGAGCATCAAGTGTCAAAGGGTCCATTGCAACCACTTGAGATTCCAAAATGGAAGTGGGAACATATTACCATGGATTTCATTTCAGGTCTTCCCATGGTTTCTCAAGGCATAGATGCTATTTGGGTTATTGTTGATAGATTAACTAAGTATGCTCATTTCTTACCGATACGGGAGACTTATTCCCTTGAACGTCTTGATCGTATGTACGTGAATGAGATTGTGAGATTGCATGGCATGCCAGTATCCATAGTTTCAGATCGTGAACCAAGATTCACTTCACGATTTTGAGTTAGCTTGCAAAAAGCTATGGGCACGGATTTACGATTCAGTTCGGCATACCATCCTCAAACGGACGAACAATTAGAGAGGACTATTCAAACTCTTGAAGATCGATTAGGACTCTGTGTCCTAGACTTAAAAGGGAGTTGGGATAAGTATTTACCATTGGTGGAATTCTCTTACAACAATAGTTATCAAGTAAGTATAGGTGTGGCTCCATTCGAAGCATTATATGGACGAAAGTGTCGCTCTCCAGTATGTTGGGATGAGGTGGGTGAAGCAATATTGTTGGGACCAGAGTTGGTACGTGTTACTACAGAAAAGATCCAAATGATTCGACAACGTATACAAATGGCACATGATCGACAAAAGAGTTATGCGGATCTTCATCGAAAGGAAATAAAATTTAGTATTGGGGATCATGTATTGTTGCGTGTTGTTGGTCGTTTTACCGATCAATATATACGTGCAAGTATACACGATCAACAAGTAATAAAGAGTAAGTAAAGTATCTTTCCCACAGAGAATTATCTAATAAAGTTTACCAAGCACTAGTCCATAACCATTTCAGTCTTATTTAAACGAATGATATCATATTTTATATTTAAACTATGAAATTAAATAAACCTAACTATTTCTAGAGTGAGACTAGATAATGAAGACCTGAGATTACAATTTCATCTATTGACTCATTCAAATCCATACACTTCATGTTAAGCCAAACTAATTGTACCGATTTTTAGTCGAGAACACTAAAGTAAAGTATAGCCATCTTTCAATGTACCATACCCATATCACATATAATCCACAATTCATAGAATACATATGAACACCCACATTATCTAAATTAGTATGTCTATGTGATTTACAAATAATTAGGGTTTAAGCCCAAATTCTCAATTGACTACGAATGGTGCTTCGGTATATGTCTATCCTAAGCACAAATCATACATCCCAACATAATGTAGAATATACAATCATAAGCTATTAAGATCAAATCTAAACCCATACTTCATCTTTCAAGTTCATATGGGTTATCACAGTAATTGATGGCCAATCAACTAAGCAAGCAAACATGAATCTTAATAAACAATCCCATAGAAATCAATAAGGCTAACAATGAAACATATCAGAAATAACTAATGCATAGAATCCATTGCAATCTTAGAATAAAATTTAAATCATAATTGAATTAATTCTACCATCCACTTATTGGATAAACATCATAAGATACAATTAGGAATCAAAGAGAGAAGAAGGGTAGAGAATTATGTAGCAAATATGTTCTCTTGATCCAAGGTTGAATCTCCAATGCTTTCCAATCGCTTCAAATATTCAATCTAATCAACTCTAGAAATCACTACTCTAATCTACTCTAATCTAATTATTCAATTTAAAGAGAGAAAGCAACAATAGCTACGTGATCCCCCAAGGGGTGGAATATTCTTTACATGATGAGAATATATCTAATATATAAGCCCTAATTGAACTCCCCTCTCAATTACGCTTCAATTGCACTGTTTAATGAAAAGTCAGTGTTGGTTAGCATCAGAAGTCGCGCGGCCGTGCAGGAATTGGCCTGAAGTTGGGCGCAGCCGCACTCAAGCAAAAAATCACGTTTTTTAGCTCCAGGGTCGCGCGCGAC
This sequence comes from Panax quinquefolius, assembly GCA_020205615.1. Lineage (NCBI taxonomy): Eukaryota > Viridiplantae > Streptophyta > Magnoliopsida > Apiales > Araliaceae > Panax > Panax quinquefolius. Next base: position 60,083,177 of record CM035154.1, on the reverse strand, counting down.
CACGCAGGAAATGCACTACAAATTCGCGCGCCCGCGCGGTCCATTTTTTGCTGCAGTGTCCTCTAGTAAAATGGTCATAACCTTTGATTCAGGAAGGGTTAAGGGGCCTGTCACCTATCAAATCGAAGATATCGACGAGGTCTACAACTTTCATTCTTTGATGATTGAGAAATTCTGGCCGGATAAAAGTTGAAATTGGGCTGGAAGGGACTGCTATGAAAATGGCTAACCAAAACAGCGAAGTTTGACGTCCGTTGGTACAAAGATCATAACTCTTGCATCCGAACTCCGATTAGAACGATTCAAGATGTTCTAGAAAGCTACGAAGACGCTCTAAAATGTAAGCTAAGTTCCAAACCAAGAACATGAAATAAACATGAAAGCCCAAATGATGTCCGGATTACTTTTCTTTGCATTTTCCTTGCTTTTCCTTACCAGTAGTCGCTCACACCGCTCCCAAATATAAGATCTACAAAATAAGCACAAAATGCATGAAAAGTAATTAAGAAACATGAATATAAGAAACTAATTCAAGTAAAAGATACCGGATAAGTAGGTATAAACCAACTTATCAAATACCCCCAAACTTAAATCGTTGCTTGTCCCTAAGCAACACAATATAATGCAATCTACATGCTATGCAAGCTACGCTACTATGACAATAAATCCCCAGATTTCCAGCCATATTAAGAATTTCAATAAGATATGCCTCAGAGAAATATCAAGACCCGGGAATAAAGCATCAAACTAAGCTAAAGGCATAATGACATATAATCATATAATCCTAACCTGCTATAAAGATGTTGTGTGTGTGTGATGTGTTCACAGATAAGCTTGACAAAGGTGAAGATACCACATGCTAAATTGCTTAAGACAGAAAATTGAAGTTTAAATCAAGAACTGCATATACTAATGAGACATTAATTACTCCAACACATCAATATAAACTAAGGTTCAACAATGGGTTTATTCTGCTTTATTTTTACTCACGAGGGCGATTTTTGCACTTTCCCGCGGTGTTTATTGATTATTTTTTTTATATATGTATATAGCGAGTGCGTTTTACGCTCCATCTCACTTTCTATTTCCATTTAAACGAGTGCATTTTACGCTCCATCTCATCCCAATAACAAGCATACCCATGTGTTCTCAAAGTTTGAGTATCTGTGTTTTCATAGTCTATGTCTACTTTATACACAATTCCATCTTTAAAAACAACATTTTCTACTCAGCAAACAAGCATGCTAATCTTAACTAACAAGCAAGTAGGAACATTGTCGTGCTACCTGTAACATCTAAATAGCAAGCATGAATTATATCATGTATAAAATTATAACTAAGTTCAAGATATCAACCAAATTCAAAAATCTATCAAATTTCTATTTCATCATTGGCTAAATTAGAATTCAACTAGCTAAAAACCTGGGATTAGGCAATGTTATGCAACTAAACAGATATTAAGTAAACAAAAAGAAAAAATTTGCTGCAAAATTAAACTAATAACTACTAACATGCAATTAACTATATGTAACGTGAAATTACTCTATATAATGTAATTATATTACATGCTCTAAACTACTAACTAAACCCAATACCCCCAAACTTAAAATGAACAATGCCCTCATTGTAATTAAAAGTGAAAGAATACTCCCCTAAGTGGCAATGTCATCTCCGTTCGCCTCCTCATGATTCGATTGTATATCAAGCGATGGCTAAGTTTGAGATATTCTATAGTTGGAAACTGAGTGTGGGCTTCTAACTATCCGAATACTTGATTCAGAAATTCTAAATATTTAGCAATTTTTTTCTATGACTGAGCTATGGCGCGGTCGCGCGACCCTGTACCATGGCAGCTTCAGTTTTATTTGACTTCTGTTTGATCCTGAATGCTTATAGCAATTGGATTGAACCTGAGAGGAGAAACAATAAAACTATTATTACGACTTACCACTATCTAACATCTACTAAATATGGAAATGTAAATAAGAATTAAACAATAAGGGAGAAAGATTGGATGGGGTGCCTCCCATCTAGCGCTCGGTTTATAGTCCGTTAGCCGGACTCTTTTCTTGAGACCGCTATCCAATTCCTCTACGATAAGCTAGGAACCCTCCATCCATTAGAACTGCAATGTGTGGAGGTAGGTTCCCCATCATGAGAGTCTATGAATCAAAGCCACCTAGCATATTTCATGTACATGATGTCCCTAGTTCCATTGCAATGCCAGGTGCTTCTCCTGTTGTATCTGTGAATAGATTTTTACATTGAGGCATGAAAGATACAATGGGATTTTCTTCTTCTATTATCTCTTCCTCAGCCCACCATGGTTTATAAGAGGCCTCATAATCGCAGAAATTATTACTTTGGATGTGACTACCAAGGGGACATGGGTGTGCAAAGTTCACTGAATTTTTTAACTCTAATTGAGAAGGCACTTGGGGTATTATACAAGTCAGTTCATGTTCTTCATTTTCCATACTCCCAGATGTCTCCTCTATGTCCACTCCTTTTAGTTCATTTTGTGGCATGCACACTTCTGGCTCTCCATAAATTTCATCGTCCATGTCATAGCATCAATTATTTGGAGGGCGATTGTTCAAGGCTTCGAACATTAGATCCATCTGATTCTGAAGATTTTAAATTGACCTCTCTTGCTCAATCATCTTCTTCTCAGTTGATGCTACAAATTTGAACCACAAATCCTCTAATCTTGAATTATCTTTCTCAGTTTCGAAATCCATGTATTGAGGACCATTCATTGAGGAGTTAATGAGTTGTTCCATCATCTCATTAAGATTTTGGCTTGATAACTCCTGACTCATCATCATCTCTTCATGGTCTGCTATGCTTTTTGACATGAATTTCTTCAACTCTGAATTTTCTTCTTGTTGCACTGCAGGTGGATATGAGAAATCTAATGGATATGTTGGACTTGAGATGCAGTATTGATCTTGATAGTTATAACCCCATTCATAATCTGGGTGATACCCCCAACCTTGTTGATAATCAGGATAAACATTGTTGTTGAAGAAATCACCCCCAAACTGCACTTGTCCAACCTTGATGTTGCATTGATAACTCGGATGCTCGCCAGCACAGTATTCACATGTAATTACTATCTCTCGAGTGTGTTGGGCTGCATGAATATCCAACCTCTCCGAAAGTGTTGCAATTTATGCTAACAATGTAGAAAATACATTGAGTCCCTCAGTGCTTATGTCCCTTGGTTGAGTCCTATTTGCATAAGGCCATTGATAAGAAAAGTCACCCATGGTACCTTAAAAGAGAGAAATATAGGAAGAGAATTAAAATAAAATAAAATAAAATGTTTAAATTAATACTAATTTGATTGAAATTAATGTTGGCAAAAATTATTAAAATAATTCCCCAACAACGGCGCTTAAACCATACCCATACCACATATTTTGAGTGAACACCCATTATCTAAATCACTATACTTCTATGTGTTCTTTGGTGCCCAAATTCTCAATGTATAATGGTGAGATTTATTTGCACAAAAACAAGTGAAAAAGGTCCCTTTCGTTACGTGTTCTATAATGTTAATGTGAGATTTGGACTTTAAGTGAAAAAGGTCGCAGCATGGTAATGTTAAAGATTTATTTAAGAGTCACCGGTTGGTGTATTTAATCGGGTCACCTGCATAATGAAAAGGCTTGCACATTGACCCGGTGATTGACAACGCTGCTAAGCGGGTACGTGAAAGCAGAGATTCATTTTGGGTCAGGGGGCTTGATTATGTGGAGGGAAGGTGTTAGGCACCCCAGACATCCGTGTTTACCACGATGACCGCCACTTTTTCAAATAAATTATTATATATGAATGTGTGTGTGTGTGTGGATGTGATGTGCATCGATGTGCAATTATTTGAAAGTAGTGCGAGGCCTCGTTAGCACCTATATACCTGAGGTTTGAATTTTATAGGAAAATTTAGTTTTAACAAGATATAGCAATGAAGTTTTGTAAAGAGGTTTTCAAACCACATGCTCAATAGGAATTGAGACCTTTTCATACTTCCATTTTATTGTTAAATGTAAACTTGTTTGCTTTTATTTTTGAGATGCGAAGCATTCTAGAAGAAAATAATATCTGTGATCTTCGAACTCCTCATGGGCATAATGACCATCGAGGAAATTGAGACCTTTGTAAAATAATATATGTGTACTTCTACGGTAGAAGAAGAATGTCCATCGTAGAAGCGAGAATCTAGATTGATAATGGCGAACTGTGATCACATGATTCCTAGGCTCACATAATCTTTGCAATTTGTATGGAAAGCGATAGCGATTATATATATATATATATATATATATATATATATATATATATATATATATATATATATATATATGTACATGATCAACCACCAAAAAGCAACTCCATGGGGATCGAAAAATGTAAATAAAGCGATAAATGTTATCAAGCGCCACGAAGTAAACTCGAGGCGAGGACAAAATGTAAAAAAAGTTGTAAAAAGCCACGGAGGAAACTCCGAAGCGAACTCCGAGAATGAAATGTAAAAATATATATAATATATATATATATATATATATATATATATATATATATATATATATATATATATATAAATGCATAGGATGTGAATCCAAGCTCATCGGATATGTCCAACAACAATTATATATATATATATATATATATATATAATAATTAAAGCAATTATAGGATATAAAATCGGGCTCATCGAGATGAGTCGACCACATTTATATTATATATATATATATATATATATATATATATATAAAGCAATTAAATGTTCGGGCCAGGAAATGCAGGCTCAATCGAGGCATAACTTCGATAATGTTAGTCCATATATATGAAATATATACATATATTAGTATATATATCTGAGACAAAAAAATGAAAACCATGGACCAGAAGTAAGGCAAACACACATAACACGACTCTCAATGTGTATAACCGTGTGTGTGCTATATGAGAAGAAGGCTTTATAAAATGTAAGAAGGCTTACAGTGGGCTGCCAAACTAGACTTCTATGACTTTAAATGGATAAACACTCAGCTCCTGCCGGATAAAAGATAGCTATATATGAGCTAACTAGTGTTTAAAGAAGAGAAACACTTTCGAAAGATGTGTATCACGAGTAAAATGGGCGGGGCTTCCTCGCCTTTTCCTTCTCTCTCTCTCTTCAAATGGTGACCCCCCAACCTATATTTATAGGTGATGGCCTCGGTACACACTGCTGGCGGTAGTATAATTGTACTACTGGTGGTCGTGGTGGATCGAGCCTCATGGGTTCCGTCGTCTCGTAATACGTGTACTCATGCACTATAATGTCGCTCGAACTTGCAGAACTTCAATCCAGAGCATCCGAGCGAGGTATATCGACCTTCTTGGACCGCTTGGTGTCGAGAGTTCTGTAATGACATGGATTAGAGGTTATGCGAAGTCGGGAAGAGGGTCTATGCCCATGGTCTTCAAGCTTCAAATTTTATCAAAAAATGCGCCACACGTAATAGTCACTCGGGATTGTCATTCCTCGGTTCTTGTGGGACATTGTTGGATGTATGTATGAAGTGTTGAGATGACGTGCCATTGTTGAAGGAACAAGATGACGCTTGACTCCTCATGGGGTTATCGCGGTTTGAGTTGAAAGTAGAGCGTTGCTCGGGGTTACTGGTTGAGATTGGACTACTTGTTGGTATGCCGCGATATCATCTTGTTGGCGTGGGTAAGATGGCGTTGTGACTCCTCACTTGGGGTTATCTCCGGGTTTAAGCGGAAGCAGAGCGTTGCTCGGGGTTACATCGAGATTGGGCAACTTTTTTGTATGCCTCCTCATCATCGAAAGAAAGTTGATGTACATGTTTGAAACAAGCATTTCGGGGTTATTTCAGAAGCGCAATGGCATCCTTGGGGCTATCACCAAGGATGGGGTTCTTACTCGAGTGTTGTCTCTGGGGGGGTTGGGCGAAAGCGTCGCGGTGTTATCATTGAGAACCAGAGCTATCCTCTCCGGTGTTATTCTTAGGTCTTTTGATTTGTATATCTCGGGGTTATCTCAGAGATTGGAAATGACATTCGGTGTGTGTTCCGGGTTGACATGACGCTCCGGTTTGTGTTAGGGTTGGGCCCGAACTTTTCGGTGGTATCCGGAATGGATGTAAGTTGTCTTTCGGGGTTATCTCAAAAGGCGAATCTACCCTCTGCTGATGTTAGTAATAGGAGTGCGAAAAAATTTGAGTGTCTCAGATGCCCTCTTTATCATATTCATGAAATCTGAGGCATGGATAGGATAAAGAATCCTAGACACTTGAAATGCAAACAAGATAAACATGATCTTTATATGCGACAACATGATGCAAATGTATGATGTATGAATGATTATCATGTAATCCTCTTTGGGATGACAATCAATGATGAGCTTGGACATTCGATCCAAGTCCCAAGGATGTTGGACGTTGGGACTACCACCAAAGTCTTGAATCCTGAGACTTTGGCTTATACTCCATAGAGGTACCTCTTGTGTGAAGAGATGCGTGGGGATAAGGTTTTGTCTATTTTGAGGATGTGTATAACATGTTCCCTCATCTTTGTTGGAGATTCTTGCTGATAGTGTGTTATTTGCGAGGGTTGCACGACCTTCGTTGATGTGTGTATCACCGGATAAATCCTCTTTGGGCGTATTATCAAAGGTTGCTTGACCTTCATTGATGTATGTGTCAATGGTAGCATTATGTTGTAACCCTTGCTGGGAAAAGTTGCTTCGATGGGTTTACTTGCCATCGACTAATATGACGTCAAGGTTGCTTGACCTTCATTGATGTGTGTATCAATGGTTACATTGCATTGTGACCCCCGCCGGGGATACGTAGATGCTTGGAAGGATATGGGTTGTGACCCCCACCGGGGATACGTAGATGTTTGAAAGATATGCATTGTGACCCCCGCTGGGGATACGTAGATGTTGATAACTTCGGCGTTGTAACCCCCGCCGGGGAGGTTTGATATTTCATTGTTTTTTGCATTGTAACCCCGTAGGGGGATCGTTTAGGGTTGTGACACTCAATGATGACATCGGACCTTTGTGGGGTATATTGAGCATGGTTTGTAAAAAGTGAGCTCATTGGTATAGTATACCTGCATTGGTGAATACTGATTGAGGTGACGGGAGTTTTAACTCGACCGACAAGAAACCGGATTTCAGGCTAATCAAGCTCGATCGCGTAGCATTTTATTCTGATTTGGCCTTTTCGACATGAGACCTCCTTTGCAACTCTAAGCTGGGCGAGTAGGAGGTGTGGGACCCATGTGGGGGCCGCGGGTGTACTGCGAGGGGCCATGAGGTTAGCTGCTGACAACCCGGCTATGTATATGTATAGGTGGTGGTTGCTTTCATAAGTCATTTTCAAGTTTTGTGTGAAGGAAATCGAGAGCTCTTCTGAGATCTCTTTGAGTTTGGGCAACTTTCTGCATATTACATCACCGTACAAGCGTTCTTCAACATCACGGTAACACATGCATGTATTTTTTCCAATTTACATCAGTTGGAAAATGACTTATCGCATGAAATGCATTTAGACACATAGTAGTGAATATGCATGCTTGATATGACTTGATAAAAATATTCAACATAGCAAATGTTAGTATTAAACCATCTTTGAATATAATGATGTGAAAAAATTTGACTTTTGAAATAGTCAATTGGCACCTTTTCTTGTCATTTCTTATCTATTTGAGGACAAATGAGTAAAGGTAGACAAGCAAAATAATCACAGTAATTAGACTACACTTACGGATTTTTTCTGATGCAATATATTGATGCATAAAGGATGTATATTTGTGTATAGGTGTCTTCTTGAATGGCCACCTAGTCATGCCTATATGCATGTGGATAGTCCCATTTGCAAAGGGACTATGGAAAAAATTTTCCCAAAATGTAGGTATTGGGTAGTCATGCATTTTAACTCTCTTGTAGATGTATGTTAAAGCAATGCATGCATGCATGTAATCATAGAATGCATTTTGAAAAGACTCAGGGTAAGAAATTACCACACCCTTTACGAGGTGATTTGGAGACTTTTTGTCGAGATATTATGGATCCGGATCGGTAGAGTAGTTCATGAGGACCACTTACGGTGTATGGAGGAGGGCTTTTGAAGAGCTCGATGTGTAGATTACATTAAACTGACCTCGTCGTTTGGTGGAGGCGGCGGTACATCTATTCGGGTTGAAGTGTAGAATGTCGAGGGCGAGGAGGAGGATGCTGCCGATCGAGGTTCTGCTCTGCTATCGTGTTCCCCGTAGGGAATTGCGAGTATTCAAGTGGCGAACCCGGATCTTACAGGTGACTTGAGTAGGCATCCTTGATATACACCTTGCATGAAATGAGGTATGAAGTTAGATCTTTAATCTTCCTTATTTCTATTGATGAGAGTCGAGGAGTGCGATGTTGATCTGCATTTGATGTAGGTTCCGGCTTCACCTGACCTCGAGGAACTGGTTTAGCATCCACTCTATGTATCGGGCTTTGCATGATGACTCTGAGCGATCGTCCGTGGTGGGGATTGGGAGGTTCTTCTCCATTCTACCCCGTCGTTGTCCACAGGGTTACCTCGGGGCATTATCGAGCGGTGGTTTCACCGGACTCGATCACTCCATTCTTTGGATTGTGAGGTGGTGATGATGAGCAGATGGATTGGCGGTTTATCACAAGTATGGAGTTTGGAGGGGGCGGTGCCTTTGCGGCGGATATCACCCCTCTTGCCGTTAGATCCTTGTTGGGAGTTCGGTGGGGCGCTTTCGAGGCGGGGCTATTCGTGCAGGTCCTTTGGCGTAGATGCTATAATGAATTTGTTGAGTGAGCCCATGCGATGATGTGAGAGTCGGGGACCGCATTCTTTGGTGATTGTTCACGATGATCATTAGAAGGTTGCCATAGCGAGATAATTCCTCTACGGTGTCTTTCGCTTTGATCGGCGCCACTCGACACGTGGATAGTATAGGAGAGTATGATTGGGGTTCTACACCTTTGCCTATTTCCTCGGGGAATGCGCGTGCGATCGCGAGGGCTTGGCCAGAGGCGTGGTTAGGATTTTACCCATTTCTCTTTGGTGAGTGTTTCTCTTATCTTTTCCATGTATGGGTTAAGAGTGTTGTTGATAGCGAGATGTTTGCCTTTGTGTTGGTAGTTTGGGGCTATGAGAGGCTTCCTTGTTTTGCGTCTATGGGCGTGTTAGGTTTAGATACCTATCCACGAGGGCGGAGATGGCATCATTCCATCTTGGCGGAGGTCCACATTCTTTGAGGTTTCACTCATTATAGCCTCTCAATTTGGAGCTATTGATGGTGATGTCATCACATGGATTCCCTACTACTGGAGAGCATTTGGGAGTTGGATTTGAGGATGGGTACCGATTGGAGTAAGTCGTCATTTCCACCTTGAGATTCCTCTCTTCTGAGATGGAGGATGGGAGCTCTATTTAGAGAAGCGTCTTTATTAGGAGCACTTCTAGGGGAGAGATCCATATGTCGATCTTGCCTCTGCCGAGGCGTTATTGGCTATTTTCGCGATCACCATCATTGACATCCCATTGATGGGGATTGGCGGTTTTACATTGTAGAGGGCCCCCTGTTCTCGGGAGATGTTCGGCATTGGTGGATCCCTAAATGCGATTGGAGCTCGGACCGCGCCACCACGGTTTATGGGGATATGGTTCCAGGATCCGTGATGATGGCGGATTGGCTAGCTTTGTGTCGGAGATCGACTCATGTGACACAGATTAATGATTGACTTCGGCGGTATTTGGGCCGGTCACATCTTTTCATTCGGCATTTGGGCAAAGATCCTGCAGGTAGATACTTTTGATCCTTCCAGCTGGCGGCGATCCCTCGGGTGACCCATATGGTTTTTTGTGTGTGAGATCCTCCTTTTTATCGGCTGACATCCCTATAGATAGAGATCGAGTGACTCGGGAGGAGTTACATCGGTGGGCGGATCGATGATGTGAACATCGACACTCTTGACTTTTTTGATGTATTTCTTTGCTATCTCTTTTGATAGGCCTTTGTTGTATGTTGGGTATCTTTTGCTTTGCCCCATTTCCTGTATTTTAGTTGTCTGAGAGATGTATTAGATGATGATATACTTAGGAATGTATATACAGTTTTCCATTCCTATATCATATTGCCATCTATTGTATCATGCATGTTATTATGTTATATGTATGTATGTCAGAGATATTCAACATTGACCCTGGATGGTCTTATGACACGGCCCGTATAGATGTCTTCTTGACGAGTTAGTAGTATTGATCATACCCACCATTTATGGTGGTGTTGATATCTCGCTCATGGTATGATAGTATATCACCATCGAACATGGTGATCGTAGATGATTTCTTTGCGACATCTTATGACCTTCTTGATGTTTGAGGTTCCTCGAGGATTTGTAGAGGCATGCTAAACCTTTGGGTATCGGACCGATATGTATTCGATTTGGGACCCGTGAGTTGACTCTACTTTGGAGGAGTATGCACGATTGGCGATGTTGCCTCTGGGCCGGACCTTGCGTGCATATGGTGATGGGAGACATGAGTAGACAGTTCATGACTCTCAGGATTGGCGTGAGAGTGGTGCGAGGATGAGATTACATCCGAGCCGTGTTATATCAGCGTTTCTGCTTGTGAGGTTTGGCTCACGAGGACGACTATGCCACGGCATTAGGGATTTCACCCACCGGAGGATCATTGGCGTTCGGCCCGAGTAGATGTACTACTTTATGCGTATTGTCATACGTCTACATGTGCGCGATACATGGATGAGCTAGATATCGGCGTCATTATGGCGGTGAGAGCTCTCGGGGAGGAGGTCGTACCATTGTACCGATGATCATCGAGAGACCTTGAGGTCGACTACATATTCTTTGCACTTATCCGTGAAGAGTGTTTCTGGTAGCTTCGGTCATTTGTGCGTGTGGTTTATGTCACACTTGAGACCGATTAGCACATTTAGGCGGCGGGGTTTTGTTTCACCCATGATATAGCCATGTCGTACTCTCTTTTCGACTGGAGTGTATAGATCTTTGCATCGTGGTCGACTTTTTCTGGCGAGGATTAGAGATCCATTTGCCATATTGCCGTGTTGAGGCTTAGTTCACCCTACTGACTTCATTACTCATGCTCGGGCATGGATTATCTCCCTGTTGGATTGAGGGCATGATCACTTACCACCCTTTGGTGCGTGATGTGTCGGTTTGACCCGGTTCGAGGATTTTCACCCGTATGAGGCGGTGAGTCGGCGCTTCGCGTCACACCGTTTGTCGGCGGAGGGCAGATCCGGGTTGTATACTGTTGGGATCGGTGAGTGGTAATTGAGTTTTTGTCGGTCATCGGGTTTTTCTGCGAGTATTTCGCATGGATGGAGACAAAAGCGCATCGGTGCGGTAGTATCCACGGTCGGGGATTGATCTTACGCGATGAGGAGCCTATAGAGGAGGCTATTATTTCCCCGATGATTTTTCTTTGGTTGCCGGCATTTGTGATGGATTCTCCACCCCAAAGTGCCGCTTGTTACTCGATTATTCGGCACAACATTTGGGGCGAGCTTTCATCGATGACCTATGATAGAGATCGAGGCTAGGGTAGCGATGTTGTGACTCTCTTGATGAGAGAGATCTGCGCTCTGTTAGAGAGGATGAGGCTAGATCGACCGAGGATGCATTGATTGATTGGAAGCGGGATGCCGCTTTATCTGCTAGGGATGTGGCCATTGCGAGATATCACTTCCATTAGATCCCGGATGGTGTCGGTCTGGCCGGACATGAGTGCTTACATTGATGAGCATTTGCCACCACCATGCGGTTAGCCTCGATCGCTAGCTCGTGTAGATACCCTTGGGCGGGAGCTTGCGGTGCTTCCTCCGTCTTGAGAGAGAGGATGCTATGTTAGATCGATAGTCGCATACATACAGATCTGTAGATAGCTTTGTATTTTCTGCGCAGACTAAGCTTAGCCATTTTGTCATGTACAACACGGATGTATATATCAAAGCAGTATTATATATGGCGAGGAAATATATTTTGATTCACTTCCCTTTTAGTTATGCCTTGATACTTGCTTGATATTTTCTATTTCTCCGGGGCCTTGTGATCTTGATGCATTACGAACTTATCCTTGATAGATGGACATTGAGGCGTCATGAGATCTCTCGAGAATGGATCATTGATTTTGTATATCCTACCATCTTTGGTGTCTTGGGGATTTGTATATCGTATGGAAAAGTGTGGAGGAGGATGGTTTCTTCCTCTACGAGATTGACCGCACCACGGATGGTGTGATACTTCTATTTGTGAGAAGCCTAGTTAATTCCATCTCTTATGGGTTGGTATTGCTCTTTGAGGCACGATCATGACTTAGATGGTCACCAGAATCTTCTATTTGTGAGAAGAGGTTGGGTAATTCCATCCCTTTGATGAAATCGATGAAATGGGGTGAATTGAAGATTGATCCCGATCTAGTGTGACAAGTATGTTGTTGTTACGGGGGTTAAATTTGCACCATGAATGGCTACCTACGTACTCTATTGAAGAGGAGATCAAGTCTGCGTAGTTCGAACCTAGTGTAGGAGGTTCAATATTTGAATCTGGAAAAGGCGAAGGGTGTAGAAGTATTTTTTTTGTTTTTTGTTTTTTGTAGAAAAGGTAGAAATGTTTTTTGTTGTTTTTTTTATTGCGGTAAGGGCCATATAGCATATGGTTGCCTCGTACCCGGGTATCGGGGAGATCGGTCGGCGTAGTTAGCCCTCGGGATGAATTGAAGGCGAAAGAAGTGTAAATCCCATATGCGAGGCTATCTTTGCGGGGAGAGAAAGTTTAATCCCATAATGGGGATAAAGCTGCAAGTGTGTAAAAAGTTTGATCCGTCTTTCGGGACAAAGCTGCGAGCGTAGAAAAGTTTAATCTCGTCTTGAGGACAAAGCTGCGGTGTGAAAGGTTAAATCCGTCTTGAGGATAACCAAAATTGTGAAAGGTTAAATCTCGTCTTGAGGATAGCAGAGATTGTATGAAAGGTTTGAAATGAAGTGAAACCAATTTCTTTGGCTTGAAGTGTATGTTTCCACGAGGGAGAAAAGTATGTAGAAAGGGTTCAAAACCGGAATGATTGGTGATTTGAGGATCAAAACCGGGATGTTTGTTTGATGGTAACCCGGACATAGTGCAGATTTCACGGTGTCCAGGAGTTGATAAGTTGTGGAAATTCATCGCCATCCATTTCACTGCAATCGAGAGCACCTCTGTCGATACTTCCTTGACAACAAATGGGCCTTCCAGTTAGGGCGAATTTTCCCTTAGATTGATCTTGGTTGTCAATGATCTTCTTCAAAACCAAGTCGTGTTGTTTGAATTGCCGTAGTTGGACTTTTTTACATTGTAGGATAAATGCGATCCTTTCTTGATATAACTGACCATGGAAGATTGTCGCGGTTCGCCTTTCATCTCATTAGAGACAATTGGTGATACATCTTGTACCCATTGGTCTTCATCCAGTGAGCATCCATCGATACTACGAGAGGATTCCATTTCCACTTCTATGGGGAACCTTTGCTTCCATCCCATAGACTAATGAGTAGGGGTTGCCCGGTGGAAGTTCGCATGGAAGTTACGTAGGCTAATAAAGTCGAGAGGCAAGAGGTCGGGCCATCCTTTGTGATTGGCGGACATTTTTTGCATGATCTTTTGATGTTTTTTTATTAAGCACTTCAACAACACCATTCATCTTTGGATGGTAGATGGCGGAGTTGAGATGTTTGATGTGGAATTTTTTGCATAAATCCTCCATCATTTTGTTGTTGAGGTTCTTAGCATTTATGCGACACAATGACCTCTGGTTGTCCATATCGACGGATGACATTTTTTACGATGAAAACAATGATAACTTCTTTAGTAACCTGGGGGAAGGAAGGCGCTTCTACCCATTTGGTGAAGTAGTCGATCATGGTGAATATGAATCGATGTCCATTCTTGGCTTTGGGCTCGATGGGCCCGATCCGTCCATTCCCCACATTGAGAAGGGCCATGGCGAACTCATATTGTGGAGTTCCTTGGAGGGGCGTGGATAGCATTCCCATGAATCGGCATTGATAGCACCTCTTGGCGTGATCATCACGATCGACTTTGAGTGTAAGCCGATAATGTCACATTCTGAGAATTTTCTTGACATGTAAGGGGTCGTTCATGTGTGGGCCACATACTCCACCATGGATCTCATCCATGAGTCTCTGAGCTTGGTCTTTGTCTAGACATCTGAGGAGACCTAATCCTGCATCTCTTTTATAGACTGCATCTCCGCTCAGGTGGAATTTCATAGCAAGTCGATGAATCCGCATCTTTTCAATTAGGCTCGCCTCAGTGGGTGTAGATCCATCTCGCAGATACTCCTTGATGTGTTGGTACCAAGGGTTGTGGATGGGAGGTAGCTCATCGATACTTCTCAACGTAATTTCCATAGATTGGGGCTTTTGCGAGAAGCAAGCGTGATGTTTGGCATGTTTTCCTTGTCGGTATGTAAATCGAGGAGGCCAGCGTTGCTAATGCGTCTGCAAAATCATTCCTATTACGAGGAATGTGTAGAAAGGAGATTTCTTTGAACTCCAAAGCCATCTGTAGAAACTGCCGATGGTAAGGCGGCAAATGTAATTCTTTGGTTTGATAGATTCCTATGGATTGCTTTATTACCAATTTGGAATCCCCAAAGATAGTTAAACTTTGATGCCCATTGAGCAGGCAAGTTTTAGCCCCATGATCTGACCTTCATACTCAATTTGTGTTGTTGGTCTTTGACAAACTACAATTTAATGGTGACGGGATCTTGCTCCCCGTCAGGATAGTAAGATGCTCGGCTCGGAGCCTTACGAATTAATGACTCCATAAAAATACATTTTCCACTCACGGCATGTATCGTCTTGATGTTGTATTTGAATTGTCATTACCCTTCATCGGGGAAAGTATGTTTCTAAGGGTTTGTAATCCCCTGAATGGTGCGGCGGCAGTTGATCCGCAATTCCTTGACCTTTGATGATTTTTGTGTCACGTAAGCGATGTCAAATTTGTTGTAGGATCAAGCGCCATCACAGACGATCGATAATTTAGTATGGGTTTCTTGAATACATATTTGAGAGGATCCACGTGGGATATGAGATGGGTTGTGTGACCATGGAGGTAATGTTTGTAACCTCATGGAAGCCCATGCTAAAAGCACAACAAGTCTTCTCGATCGAGTGTACTTGTGTTCGCGATCTTTGAATCTTTTCTTTGAGGTAATAGATAGCTCGTTCTTGGCCTCTATTATCTTTTTTGCCCTGACATGCGACCCATAGCATTATCATTTATGGACGGTACATGAGCAGGGGAACATCATCCACAGGAGGTACCAAAAGCAGGAGGCGTTAATCAGTTGCTCTTTGATTGTGAGGAAGCTTTCGACACTCATCGTTCCATTTCATGGATGAGTTCTTCCTTAACAATTTGAAGATAGGCTCACGAGTTCTTTGTGAGTTGAGAAATGAATCTGCTAATGAAGTTGATCCTTCCAAAAAAAATCCGTATTTCCTTCTCTATCTCGAGGAATGGGCATTTCCTTGATGGCTGGATTTTGGTAGGATCGATTCAATCCTTTGTGGTGACTAGGAAGCTAGCAACAACTTTGCGACTTAACACCAAAGGCGTACTTGGCTGGATTCAACTTCAAGTTGTACTTACACAACCTGTTGAATAGCTTTGTGGGATGGTCTAAGTGGTCATCCTCCTTCCGAGATTTGACAATGATTTCATCTACATAGATCTCTATCTCCTTGTGCATTAAATCATGGAAAAGAGCCATCATAGCTCGCTGATAGGTTGCCCCGGCATTGATGAGGCCGAAGGAAAACCGTCTGTAGCAAAAAGTTCCCCAAGGCGTGATGAAAGCAGTTTTCTCACGATCTTCCTCAGCGACCATAATTTGATGGTACCCCTTGCAAAGCAATCAGCAAAGGAGTACATGTCGTATTGAGCAGTATTGTCAATAAGAATGTGGATAAAAGGCACGGGAAAGCTATCTTTAAGGCAAGCTTTGTTCAAATCCCTGTAATCCACGCAGACTCGCACCTTTCCCCCTGGTTTAGGCACGGGAACAATGTTGGATATCCACTCCGGATATGTAGACACCATGATGATGCCAGCTTGAAATTGTTTCACAATTTCCTCTTTGACTTTTAAACTCCACTCAGGTTTCAATCGCTTTAAGTTTTTGCCTAAGCGGCTTGAATCCTTCTTTAATGGGAAGGCGATGAAGAACAATGTCGATTGGACAAACCCACCATGTCTTCATGAGACCATGCAAACACATCACGGAATTGGGTTAATAAGCGCTGACCATGTCATTCCATTTGAGTTGTGGTAAGGTTTGAACAATCTGGATTAGCTTAGGGTTGTCTAAGGTTAGAGATTGAAGGAGTGGTTTGATCAAGATTGGGTTTGGGTTTGTCTGCGACCCATTCCTTAATCTCTTGAGGTGTCTCAATGTCCTCTTGGATGTCCATCAAGTGCGAGTCAACTTTGCATCAAAAATTCTGACCCTTATGGAGAGAAGGCATGTCATCGACAAGGACAGGCACATCTAAATTTAGAATCTGAAACAAAAGATGCTTTCACTTAATATATGCAATTGTTCGATCATACAAAAGTGTTAGCATGTACGTGATAAAATAAGCGCTAGTGTTGTAAAGGAAGCGTAAGCAATTAAAGTTATCTACTGAGGGGAGAGGATTTTACGCCCATTTTACCCTAAATCGACCGATGCATGGAGTCTTGCTCCAATTATCGAGGAAAAGTCTGAAAAGGGCTGCGGTGATGGAAGGATCGTCGATTGTCTTCCTTCTCCGAATGATAACCATGACATACGGGCAATCATAAATCTGGGGTATATTTGTTTGTATGTTCATCATGAACAATGACGCGAATGCCTGCCATCATCAAGGCAAGGTCATGTTTACGTTTCGTTCCTTTTCTTCCACTTCGGGATTAGGAATCAGCACCTCTTTAGCTTTGATTGGCACTGGTTTCGGAAATAGCATAGCCACAGCATGGGTTGGCACCTTTACTGGAGATTGCATTAGCTCATGAGGTAAAGGCATAGAAAATCGTCGTGCGACGGAAGCTTGAGGAACCTGCTCATGTTTATGAGGATTCCTGTATCTGGAACTAGAAGAATAGCCTAGCATTTGTTCCAATTTGTTGGACAGTTGGATAGGGTGCTTAATACCCTGTTGATCCTTACCAAGCCCTTGTCCAGGTTGAAGACCCGATAACATCATTTCTTGAGTGGCTGACATAACCTCGGTAGAAATCTTGGGTACAGGAAGTGGCGTTCCAATAGAATGGTATTGCGTGTTACTCACTTCCAAAGTATGGAAACTGGCCGATTCAACTTACGAATTGAAGCGATAATTGGTAGAATTCCTTATTCGGGACATTTTCGGCATTGATGCGGTGACTAGGCTGTTGTTGATGATGTATTTGAGTTGTTGATGTAGCGTGGAGGGAGCGGCTCTGGCCATGTGTATCCATGGTCTCCCCAATAACAGGTTGTATCCTGAGTCGATCTTGAGGATGTGGAAAGATACATGGAATGTATTTGGACCAATCTCAATTGGCGATTCAATCTTTTCGATGGCATTTTCGTTGGGATCCATCAAAAGCTTCGGATGGCCCGTATGGCTACTTTGGATCCGCTTGAGATTGATATTCATCTTTACTAAGGTGGCATAAGGACGAGATATTGAGAGATGAGCCTCCATCTATCAATACTCCTGCTAGCATGTACTCGGGAAGACAACACTGCGATGTCTGATGGCTTGCGATGGCCCGGTCCCGCCGGGGAGGTATGTGTCGTCATCGATGAAGGATATCACATTGTTGTTGAAAATGTGATCAACCAAATGTTGAAATTTTTCCACATCCACCGATTTTGGCAAATAAGCTTCTTCTAAAACCTTTAGCAAGATCTTAGATGATCCTCGGAAGAAAACCAAATCGATATCGAAATCGGTGTGGAGCTTTCGCATGAGCTTAAAACCACTTTGGCTTCATTATGACCCATAGTGCGGAGGAATTTTCAATCTTCTCCATGGGCAATTTCCCTTTGCTTCATAAGTAGGTTTAATAACCCGTTGAGGAAGGTACGATGGATTTTCTTTCGACTTTATAGCGATAGTATGAGGCGTGGATCCTTGACTTCTCCATAATTCCATGGAACTTTATGCTGGTGACAACAGGATGTTGTGGTGCGCAAGAGTAAAGGAATTGGCTCTGTGCGGCCACTTTCAAAGGATTGTCAGCTCCTTTGAGTTGAATTGGTTGTATGGGAAATACTTTGACAGTTTCCTCATCCACTGTGGAGATAACTGCTACTGATCCCTTCCATTTGGTAGGGCATGCATTCCTACCCTTGAGTTGTACAGTGTAATCATATGCTATTTGTAGGACACCGCTATCAATAAGATTCTGAATAAGATGGCGGAATGCCCAGCATTCTTCTGTGCTGTGACCGCGAGAATGTGAATGATATTGACACATTTCATCAGGATTAAACCGCCCTGAGTAGGTATTGATTGGAGGGAGAAGGAATGTGATTCTTCCTTCATTGATCAACATTTGAAGTATCTCCTCCATAGACTGGCCCAGATAGGTGAATTCCCTTTGATTGGTAAAATCCCGACGGGCTTTAGTACTTGCTCGCTTTGCAACCTTATCCTCCATAGCTTCGCTTTCTGAAGGTGTTGATGGAGCATTTACAACAAATGGAAGGAGATAAGCATGCTCCTGCCTAATTAATTGGCGTGTGATTTGATGTTGGTGGTTCACCAGTTCTGCCAATTGCTCAATTTGTTTGCAAAGAGCTTTCATCTTTCGTTCCATGGTAAACTGGAACTTTGCATAATCCCATTTGTCAACACCGTCTTTGATGGGTTGGGATGATTCGCCGTTAGAATTGGAACCTTATGCGGTGCTCAACCGATCATGTTGACCTCTTCTTCTTTGTGTTGAGGAAGAGGTTTCTCTTGTACATGAGGTTGATCGATTTGGTGACTACAATCTCACCGATTTATCTATCGGATCTTGAATCTTATGTTTCAAGGCCCAACAATCTTGAGTATCATGTCCAGGTGCCCCAGCATGATAAACACACTTCCGAGTAGCATTAAAACCCCTCCCATTAGGGTTGGCTGGTAGAAGAAGATGTGTAATTTTCTTCTGAGCAGTCAGAAGGGCAAGAATGTTTTCGAGCGAATCCCCCAAGGGTGTGAATGTTCGAGGTCGCTTTACTTCTCCACTTTTAGGCAATGGAGGGTTTGAAAGTTGTGCTGGAAAAGGGAAGTAGTTTCTCCTCTACATAGGCATGCTTGGATTACCTTTTTGTCCTTGTAGTATCAAGGAAACATCCTCCTCTTTCTTTTTATGGACCCTCCAGGGGTTGTTTCCATAAGATCCAAACTAGATGTGCTCAGCAACAGCTTTAAGAGCGGCTAGGTCTTGAATTTTATCGGACTTCAATCCCATCTCGGCCCATCTCTCGTAGTGTTTGATCATTTTGAAAATGGTTTGCCAATACCAGCTAGAACTCTTTCATAGAAAGGAGCTTCCTGTACATCTATGAAGGTCATGACCATTTCTGATTCCGTCATGGAATGAATAACTTGAGCAGCAAGGCGCCTCCACCTTTAAGCATACTCTCTAAATGACTCATTTTACTGTTTCTTAACCTTGGTGATTTGGTACCGGTCAGGAGCCATCTGAGATTGGAAACTTTATTGAGTGAGGAAGGCGTGAGCCATCTCTTCCTAGCTATGGATCTTAGAGTTTTCTAATCTGGTATACCATGAACGGGCTTCTCGATCGGACTTTTACAAAGCAATTTGCATTACAGAGCCTTTCATTTTCTGCGTAAGATCCGAGTTCTCCAATAAACACCTTTAAATGTGTGTAAGGATCCCCTAATCCTTCATACTCTTCAAAATCAGGGGTCTTAAATTTCTCTGGATAATGCACACCAGGAAATATGCAAAGGTCGGCATATGAGACACTGCCATGTGTTCCAATCCCTTTGAGAATGCGAATGGTTTCCTCCATTTGAAGGACCTTCTTCCTGATGTCACCGGTGTCTGGATCTCCTTTGAGATGGGTGCCTTCAGGGTGTGGGTTGGTTATATCCAACTGTTGTTCTGGAATTGTTTTTTCTAGACATTGAACTCCCCCTTCTGTAGAGGATTCTGTATGTATAGGTATCTTCGTACCCTGAGTAGACTGGTGCAATTCTTTCAGTAGAACGGCCAAGTCTGTGATTTGTTTACTTAATCCGTCAAATTCTTCTCGAGAAATAGGATTAGAC